>JBBUKS010000060.1:3454763-3477866 GCA_038050645.1 Hedychium gardnerianum
AAAAAAATAAAAAATTTCCAACGGCTATGAACCTCTGGTTAACCGTTCCAACAAAAAAAAAAAAAAAAAAAATTAAACGGCGGTCCGCCGGTTTTAAAAGACTGGATCCATAACCGGCCCGGCTGGAAGCCGGGCCGATTACGGGCCGGCCCAGCGACCCGACGACCCTGCGACCCGGGTCAACGGGCAACCGGCCCGGCGACCCTGGTCAACAGGCAACCGACCCGTTGATCCAGTTACGGGCCCGGGTCGGGTCCGAGCTGGACCCGGCCTGGGGTCGGGCCTAGTACTCGTGTTAGATGTATTAGATGGACGTTATGTTGGAATTCATCAATTTTAATCAGCTCATCAATAAGTACGACTCAAACCGGTAGAGATTGGTATGATAATTTAGATTTTATCATGGTGACAAAAAATGAAATGCTCGCTCTAAGCATCCTCGCTAATTTATTCCAGGATCAATACAGAGAAGGTAAATTATGAGGACTAATTGAATAACCCGGACAATGACCAATACACGAGGGAGAATAGGAATCTAACTACTAATCAGACTATTTAAATCTTATCTTATTTATACTCGATATATTTTTTTTAGTTATCGAGGTCGTCATTCGAGTAATTAATATTTTTTTTATATTATTATCTTCCATTTAATTTTGTCAATTACTAATTTAATTTCATTGATCATCTATCCCTTTATATATCGACACACCTTCTAGATAAACTTATCACTTCAAGTAAACTTGTGTTTTTAGATAAGAATTTTAAGGTCAAGAGAAGGTTAAGTTTTTTTTTTCTTAAAATGATATTATCTAATTCATATACTTACCGTTTATTAGTAATCGCCTCATGTAATGATTTACCATTCGAAATAGGAATATTCTAAATTTTAAGTTTTAATGAACTTTCAATGTCTTAGAACGTTTTAGAGAAAAAAAAATTATAATTTGCGTATCAAATGAGTGAAATATTTTGAAGAGAAGGCTTTAAATAGGTGAAGGGACACTTTTAAAGAGTGAAAGACATAGTTTGTAAAATCACCATCTTGAATATTGAATCGATCCTGAATCGTATATGATCATTTTTTGTAATAGAATTGGAGCAAAATTGATATGATCGTAGCAAGATCAGTAGGATCGTAGTAGAATCATAGTAAGATCGGAGCAGGATCGGTAAATTTTTTGAGAGATCATAATTTTTTATTCGAGTTGAACCACGAGACCTATAATATATCAAATTGAAGCATGTTTAAAAATCTACAGTTTGTTTTTAGATAAAACCTGTAACTGCCCAGCTTTAGACTCAAAAACGTCGTTTAAAATCTTTTTGGAGGCTCGAAAGTTTTTTAATTTTTTAATTATCTTTTGGATTGTTTTATAATTTATATTATTTTCGTCTTTTATAGAGTTAGGGTTAAGATTCGAAGGCTATTTAATTATCTATTTAGCTATTTTTAGTCAGTTTTTGATCAATTATATTCTATCATTTCTTTTCCCCAAAACGATAAATTTTTGAATGTCTATTGCCTGATATTCTGTGGAATTAACATCTCAATAGAAGATTATTTTCGACGTTCGTATTCGAATCAAAGGTTTCAATACCTTTCGCTATTTCAGTTGCTTGATTGACCTTTAAACTGAGTAATCTTGTAAACTAAATAAACATTTTTGAGGTTAAATACGATGATTATTATTATTATTATTATTGTGTTATTAAAAATTTTATACTCTTTATTTTTGTGATATGAAAATATAAATATTATTATTTGTTATTGTGCTAAATGATAGTTAAATTAATAGTTATTTTAAATTTATACATGTAATAATATCATATGTGGTATCGAGTGTCAACTATTATATGTATATGTAAAATTATTAATCTATTTAAGAATTTTTGATAAGATCGTAGGATTCAACGATTCAATCTTGACCGATTCGATCATGATCCCGTGTGATTTTTTCACTTAAATAATTTAGTTAATTATTTTGTTCTTTTCTCTTTTACAGCTAAATCTTGAAAACTAGTTCTAATTTCTTGATCAACTTTTTTTTACCTTCTCTATGGTTCAACATGAATTAATATTCCCACTTAAGTATTCGTATATTGCATTATTTTAGACCAACCCATCATTACTTAAAATAATCTTATATATTAATTTTTCATTTACTCAGAAATTGATTTTACAAGTCTACTTGTGAAATAATCATACATATTCCTATTTTATTTATTGATTATAAAAATTAATTTTTCAACCCGTTAATCTAATATGTAGATAATCTTCTATTTGGGAAAAAAAATTGATATAAGCTAAGCTAACTAGTCGATGTCCATCTATTTATAAAAAAATCTTCCACAATAGGGATTTCTATATTTTAAGTATCTTAGAAGACACTTTGTATCTATGATACATATTGTTTATAGATGACACTATTTTGATTGATATTGAGATGCGTCAAAGAATAAATACTAAATTCAAATTCAACAAGTGAGAAATGTTAAAAGGATTTTTTTTAAAGTTTAATAGAATAAAAATAAAATATATAAAATTAAAATTTAATAATATTAAATTATAACAAAATAATTGTTAAACTAGAATATGATAAATTTTATCTATGTAATCACTTATTGCTTAGAGATCAAATTTCAATCTCAAATAATTAATTATCCATTAACTCTTACAAAATTAAAAAGTGTACTTAATTGATAAACTCTTTGATTCTACATGAAAGGCTAAACTTATTTAACCTCTAATAATACATCAAAACTATTCCTCATTTGAAGTAAACAAAACTTAAATTCTCTATTTATAATTTAATTATATCTTGGGCACTCACTACTAAATCAATTGGATCGATCGAAACATGTCTATCGGTTGGGTTAGATGAAATAACCAAGTGATAGGCACAAAGAATTTAAATAGATCGATCAAGCAGTTCGACTAAATGAATTGTTCAAGGTAGTTGTGCGGACAAATAGATTAATTTTGTTAATTGTCATAGCTAATATGTCAAGTTGAATAGACTTGTTGGGTTAATTCGGTTGATCGATTGTTAAACGAACTGATTAAGGTGGTCAAATTGTAAGAAATACTATTTTGTTCTTTATTTATTCCAATACCTTATTTATAACATTTATGGAGTGAATGAAAGGAAAAAGAAATGAATAGAAGCAAAGATAAATCTTCAAAATAATCATTTTATGATGGAATATAATAATCGATCTTTGTCGAAAAGCTAAAACTAAAGTTGGCCCTTAATAGAAAATTCGGTAAATTATGGAATCGTGTAGTTTAAGTTTCATATTATCTAAATCGTATAGACAACTTTTAAAATATTTAAATTGCGTATCCGATATCGATTTTATTCCTCCGTATTTACCCCAATTGATTACTACAGTATAACAATTGATTTGAGATACTGTTCATCAACACAATAATGTCTTGAATCAATTATTACACTGTAGCAATCGATTGAGATAAATGCGAAGGGACAAAATCGGTATCGATCTTCCCACTGAAATGAAGGAACAAACCAACAGGCTCATTTCCTCGTAGAATCAAAAGGATTGTTGAATTTTTTTTCCTGTATGATCATGCTTAAGAATGTCGGAGGGTGAGCCATCGATGATGTGTACTTGATGTTGACGGAGTCGCCATGACCAAGAAGAAATGGAGGGTGAGCTATTTCCGATGTTGACCAAGTCGCGGAGTCTTCGAATAAGGGGATAAGTTGTCCTTGCTGTCGGAAGAACTAGGAGGAAGGTGAGGTGACTGGAGATGTCGGCGGAGCTATAGAAGTGAGCCGCTGAGCACTACCGAGAGGGCCGAATCATCTGGAGAGTCTGTGAGGAGTAACAGAGCGAAGCAGGAGGTTAGAATGGAGATCGGGCTATCGCGAGCTTCCACTCCGACGTTCAAGTCAGTCTCCGACGATGTCATAAAAAAGATGAACAGTAATATATGTAGTTGTATGTAAATGTTTGTGCATACCTACGTCCGCGAGAGTGGACGCCTTTTATAACCCAAAAGCGTCGGATGTCATATCCGCGGCTGTCAGAGGGGATGATATGCTTCTACAGGATATTGTATCCGTGGTAAGAAAAATGTCCCATTGCTGTATAAGAAGATCACATCGCCCATATCTAGTACTGTGCGAGATCTGGTGGGATCACGCTACATCATCCATGCTGTTCTAGGTGGGCTAATCGGAGATGAGCGGGGTGTCCAGTCGGCGGGGTCAAATGGAATCAGGATCGGCGGGGCCGAATGGAGTCAGGATTGTTAGGGCCGAATGGAGTCGGGATCGACAGGACCGGATGGAGCCGAGATCAGAGCCAAGATCGAAGGGACCGAATGGAGCTAGGATTGGCAGGACTGGGTGGAGCTGGGATCGGCGGGACCGGATAGAGCCGGGATTGGAGGGGCTAAATGGAGCCGGGATCAGAGGGGCTGACTGGAGCCAACTCAAGGCCTCACGGGTGCCACAGATGGTGGAGAGGAGGGCGACAGCTTGGGGGTTGCTTGCGTGGACCGTGGTTGCGGCTGGCTGTGGACAGCGAAGGAGGCCGACGACGGTGGTTGCAGATGGCGGAGGCTGCAGCGGCAGAGTTGTGCGTGAGGTGGCTGCGGAGAGGTGTCGCCGACGTTCGAGAGGAAGAGGCAACGGTGGCGAGGGGAAAAGAGGTGGTGGTGCGGCGACCTTGACGAGGGAGAGAGGGCGCCGTCCGAGGGAGAGGGGGGACCTCGTCAGGGAGAGGCGACGCCCTCCCTTTGACCACGTGGGCTTCACTGCCCATACTCCCCACGTCACAAGCCTCCCCCTCAAGTCTAATTGAAGGAGGTAGGAGTTCGACTGACTAGACTATTATTTGTGGCGCTTCCGACTGAGGAGTCGGGTAAGGAATTTTTGGGCCTGTGATCCTAAGGTGAATCATTAGCGTGGGGCTAGGGGCTCCGAGCTTATTGTAAGACTGAGTGTCTTCCGATTGAGGAGTCGGGAAAAGAATCTCATCTCTGGTCTATCGTAAGGTCACTAGCGCGGGGCTAGGGGCTTCGAGCCTGTCGTAAGGCTGAGGGTAAGGGGTAAGGAAACTTTGGGTCTGTCGTAAGACTAATCACTAGCGCGTGCTAGGGATTCCAAGCCTGTCGTAAGGCGCGGGGATAGAAGCTTACCGACATTGTGCTCATGGGAGGCTTACCGACATAATAAGCTCTCGACCCCGACTATGTCCGAGTCGGGAGAGTTTGGACCCGGAAATGAGTAATTACTAATGGAGATATCATTAGTCCGAGACCAGGATCATCGTGCTCGCAGTGACTATGTTTGAGTCGAGCGAGGTTTATAACTAACATCTTGTTCAGGGGAGACTTACAAACATATATGATCTTGACTCAACTATGTTTGAGTCAGGAGAGTTTGGATTTGAAAACGGGCAATTGCTGATGGATATATCACTGATTCGAGACCATAACCATCGTGCTCACAATGACTATATCCGAATCGGGCGAGGCTTACTGACATCTTACTTAAGGGAGGCTTATAGGCATATATGATCTCTGTTAGGACCGAAGGAATTTAGATATCTCTACAATGGTATGATATTGTCCACTTTAGGCCTAGACCCTCATGATTTTGCTCTTGGGCTCTACCCAAAAGGCCTCATACCAATGGAGATGTCTTTCTCTTATAAGCCCGTGATCTTTCCCATGTATTTTCAATATGAGACTTTGTTTGCAACCTCGTAACCCCAACAATCCCCCCTCAAACGAAGGACCACAGGGTCCCCCTCGTCCGATCCTCGGCCCACCAGGACTTCATGTCCCTCGGTCCACTCGACTTACTAGGACTTTCTTGCTTAGCCATAACTAGGACTTCTCTGTCTGGTGTCTGGTCCTCTTGATCCAGATACGGGAGCCCTTACTTTTTTTGTTTGAGGTTAATATTCTACTCACATGACTCAATTAAATCATAGCTATGGTGCACAGTCGGCGGTTAAACTTTCTGGCAGTCCGGACTCTAATACTAATTGTTAGGACCGAAAGAATTTAGATATCTCCACAATAGTATGATATTGTCTACTTTGAGCCTAAGCCCTCGTGATTTTGCTCTTGGGCTCTATCCAAAAAGTCTCATACCAATGAAGATGTATTTCCCTTATAAGCTCATGATCTTTCCCATGTATTTTTAATGTGAGACTTTATTTACAACCTTACAACCCCAATAATAACAAGTTGACAAACAAATTTTAGATTTTCTATACATGCGGTATTAGAACTAGCATTATCTAATGATATTGAAAATATTTTATTAGTTAATTCATATTCTTATAAAATTAAACATAATAATTGTGCAATATTATGAGCAGTATGCGATTCATCAAAAACTCTAAAAGCTAACAATCTTTTTTGGAGGTTCCAAGAGTTATCGATCCAATGACAAGTCACACCCATATACGAATGTGTTTGCCAATGATCACTCTAAATATCGGAACATAAAGAAACTTTATTATTTAGTTTATTAAATTCATCCATTAAATTATTTTTTCCTTGTTTTATTAATTTTTTAATTGTACAAATAAGTGTAATCCTAAGAACACATTTAGCACATGGATTTAGATATTCTTTTTTTAAAAAAATTTCAAATGTGTATTTAGATCCAAAACTAAAAGAAAGATATTCTACGAAAATAAATTTAACTAATGATTCTCTTAATTTATTATCAGAATATAAAAATAAATCAGAATCGGTACTACCGTTAGTTGAAGAAAATCTATATAATTGTGATTGAGAACGATCGAATTCATATTCCATTGAGTGCTTCGTTTCTATATGTTGATTCAATGACCCATAGTCGCCGTCGGCTTGAAATTTGTAGGAAGCATTGCAATGCTTATATTTTGTACGTAATTCTCTCGACGGAATAGTGACATTCTCAAAATGTTTAGAAATACAAAATTTTAGAGAAGAAATTTTCCGAACCTTATAAATAATTACATCGATACTTCCTTGTGTTTCGGGTGTCGGAAGATGCTCGATTTCATCATCGGTGGATTGAATGTTGGGGTCCTCATGCAGATTCACTATTTCCTTTCTCCTTTGAGATCGAGATGATGAACCTCTAAGGTCTCCTTTCATTGTAGTTGAAAGTTGAAGACGGAAGTGTGTATAAATGAAGATTTGGTGTCGAAAACTTATAGAAAATGAAGAATTGAGAATGAGAGTAGAGAATATGTGTATGAAAATGATGAAATGAGCTATCTATTTATAGAGTTTGGATAGTAACAGATACTAAATCATGGTCATTGATCAAAAAATGATCAAATGATCTTAATCGTTGAAAAAAATACTCAAAAAAAGTATCCCCCAACGACTAGGAACCGACGGTTCCAACGACTAGGAAATCGACAGTTCCAACGTAAACAAAAAAAAATTGAATCAACGGGCCGAACCGTAACCGCCCCCGACATCTTGTCGAGCCGGTTACGATTCAGCCCGACGATCCGATCGGTCCGTTGACTCAGTTACAGGCCGGACCATGACCTGGGGTCAAGCCTAATTAAAAGATATTTTTACTAAGTCAAATGTCAATGTTTAAGTTCCTTAACATTTGATTCATTTACCGATCTATTTATCGAGTCATCCAAAACATGTATTACGAAATGGGAATTCTATGCCAGTAAATTTATCAGTCTCGATCCGTTTTGGATTGGAAATACTGTTTTACTAACATAAATAAATAGCCAAAAATAATCATGAACGTCAACCATCGAAAGTAAGTTACAATTATTTTATTTCCAGAATCCAAAAGTTTATTATAAAAGACTTTTTTTAAAAATGAAATTTATTATCACGCTGAATGCATGCTCTGAATTTTTGGAGGATGTAAATGACAATCTCAATTTTGTAGGGGGCAAACTGATTAATAAACGAGCAATTAATTAACTCTGTAAGATAAAATAAAAAAGCGAATTTGGAAAATCTTCGGAGTTGGAAGCTACCGCGGCGACGAGATGGAGAACCGATGCTTCCCATCGCTTCTCCTGCTATTCTACCTCTCCTTCGCCGTCGTCGATCCAGCCTCCGCCTTCGTTGATCCTTCTCTTGGAACCACTCGCGTCGTCTTCCAGGTTCCCCTTTCCCTCATCGCTTGCAATTTTTCATGTTGTTAGAGACAGTATCATCGCAGATCTTGATCTTAACCATAATCTTCTTTTTCTTCACTCAGTGTACTTAGATTATATTGTCTGTTTGTGTCGGAATAGTCGACTTTACTAGGTTAGCTATTTGTTTCGTCCATGCATTTGCTAGTTCTCGCCGATCGGCCGATGCCATCAAATCAAATAATGAACTTTTCCTTTTGTTCAATTTCTTAATGTTCATGATCTTATATAGCTTTGCCTCAGATTGTTTCGAGTACAAAGCATTCAAGATTTTCAACAAAAGGCCGATATAGACTATTCTGATAGACGCACGTGTAAGGAAAATATTACCACCATTTGAATCGCTTTGCCCTGACATCCATTCCTAAATTAATGAATGTTACGCTAGTCTTTCTTTATGAATAATTAGAAGACAAAAATCTATATGGAACGACTTGAGAACTTTCTCGTATTTGAACAGAAAAAGAAAGAGTAAAGTTAGTCCAATCATTGTATGGACTTAAACAAGAACCAAAGTAATGACATAAAAATTTGATTAGGTAATTTTGCTGTATGGTTTTTGATAAATAATCCTAATTATTATTTGTATCATAAAAGAGAAAGGAGTAAAATTTATCCTTATTATATTAATGATATTCTTCTGTATTGTAGCTCTAATCTGTATAGTTTTCTGATAAATAGTTTTTTCATCCTGCTTGCTTTGCGTTGCTTAAGTCTCAAAACTTATGCTTCTACATGCATGTCAGATATGCCTTCTACATACATGTCAGCAGGATCCCGTAAGGATTTTCCTATTTTTGTGGATGTGGTGGTTCATATTTTGAGGAGTGTGTGGATCTAATCATTAATGAGAACGTTGTCTATAATTTTGAATTTGCTGAACTCAAAGGAAGTGAATATTACCACCTTCTCACTGCCCTAAATTATGTAACTTCCAGTATTCATAATTCTTTAGCTATTAAGTATTTCTTTATACATTTATATAGGCTGTTGGATAAACAACTAGATGTTTAATTTCCTTCGTAGTTTTGACAACTAGTTAGAATTCCATAAATTTTTGGGATTTGCCAGAGGTACTATTGGTCGAAGGAGCTGAGACATCTCTGGAATTAAAGGCTTCAAATGGAGATATTTTACCTAAGGCTATAATTAATCCAAGTATGATAAGCCACATTTTCATCCGTTTTGTCCATCTAGAGAAATTAGGTCTATTAGTTTTTACCCTTTGTAGGACAGTTTCATCACAATCTGTTGTCTGTCTGTTTGTGAAAAAGGGAATTAAGGATTATCGTTTGCTAAAAAAATCAAAGTTGGTTCATGATGCTATCAAGTATTAATTAAGGACAATCAATCAACCTATCTTCAGATATAATTTATAAAAGTTCTAATCATGCAAAAACTAATTAAACAAAATTAAGGCTTATAATCAATTAGCATATGAATAAACATAATAGAGATTCAATTCCTGTAAAACTGAACAGATTGTAACTTAACTAATGAGAATCTAACTAAAACAGATAAATATATTGGTATATATCATAACTTAGTCTACTGAATATGTCTATCAGAGCAGCAACTTGATTTAACAATTCAAAGAGTAATACAGTTACTCTTGTGAAAATAGTCTTATTCATACGAGTGAATCATTCTGAATTGTGTTGAATGTGTATGTGTTAGTCGAAGATATTGTGGCTTGGTTTATCAATAAAGGGATAAAAAATTGTTAATCTCTGTAAGTATTAACAAGTGTGGCTGTATGTTTGTATATCAGTAAAAAATAGACAAATATTTTATGTTCAGTTTGATTTCTCTTAGGAAAGTATGGGATGCAGCAAATTTCATGTCAATGAGGAATGAAAAGGAGTAGTGGGTTGGAGCCTAAAGTGGGAATAGAGAGAGCTTTTCTATACCCTACAGCCTCTGGTGGCTGGAATACAAACACTCAAAAACTACATAAGCTTAAACTGATGACAAGGGGAAGTAAGTGATATCACGGCACCTAACATTCTGAAAAGCTACTTGTTTCTTGCTCCATTGAAAAACCAGCTCCAATTATAATTATTTATATCTTCTCTTTCCTTGAATTTATTGTAAAAATGTAGGTTGTCTCACGTGAAAATGTCTGAGAAGCTAAGGCAGCCAAAATATATAATGTAGTTGTTGACTTTTTAAATGAATTGTTGATTTATTCTCTTTGCTGATTCAAAGAACAAGTATCAATTTTCTTCTCATGTTTGTGAAGGCATTTGTTAGTAGTTTTACAGTACCAGCTAATAGAATACTTTCATACTAAGTGTTGTCTGCTCTGTCTGGTGGATATAGTGTAATTTTCCAAAATAGTGCACTATTGGTGATATGCATCAGTTTCAGCTCAAAGGATTAAGCAGTTGAACAGTTTGATCTTAATCAATTTTCTTGGTTCTGAATACTTTTCTATCGGGATGACTATCCTAAATTATTTAAGGGTGTCTTGTATAAAATTTTATGCAATATTCATCATTTTGTCCATTCTCACTGTGAAAATGTTCTTTGTCATTATGTTTTAAAGCATCGTTTTAAAGTTAAATTAATTTTATGCTTTCTGGAAATTTAAATTAAAATTCAGTTTGTGTTTGGGTAATATTTACAACTGTTTTATCTTTTGTGCAGACAAACTATGGTGACATTGAGTTTGGATTTTTCCCTAATGTTGCTCCCAAAACTGTGGAGCATATTTTCAAGCTTGTTCGGCTTGGCTGTTATAACACAAATCACTTCTTTCGGGTAGTGTTCTTAATAATCCACTTTTTAATGTAGATATTTCTTTTGTAACAAAGTTTATTGTCATTGGCAGGTTGATAAAGGTTTTGTTGCACAAGTGGCTGCCGTTGTAGGAGGCAGAAGTGCTCCTTTGAGTGAAGAACAAAACTTGGAAGCTGAGAAGACTGTTATTGGTGAATTTAGTGAAGTCAAACATGTAAGAGGCATCCTCTCAATGGGAAGGTAACTTATTATCAAATGTCCATCTGCCTTTAATTCATCTTATAGGGTTTAGATTGAAAAAAAAAATGTGTTTGCATTTTTTGCTGATTGATGTTTTCGGATTTTCCAAAGTATGCATTTTTCCCTCTTGTTTATAGTTTGACTTAGAAATTTCAATTATAGTAAATGCATATTGTTAAATGATGTTCCGATAAAGATTGTTGTTGTCTTTAAGAGAATATGTGTAGTGAAGGGGAGCCTTGACGCAACGGTAAAGTTGTTGCCGTGTGACCTGAAGGTCATGGTTCGAGTCATGGAAACAACCTCTTGCAATGCAAGGAAAGATTGCGTACAATAGACCCTTTCTCGGGACCCACATTGGCGGGATCATTGTGCACCAAGCTACCCTTTAAAGAATGTGTAGTGAATTTCATCTTTAGCTCTCGCTTACTGTTGTTTTGCTTATTGTCTTAATGCATTCTAGGAACACAAACAAACACTTGATAGTAATTTTACTCTTAAATTATAATTTCTCATACTTCATCAATAAGACCTAGCAGATGACAAAGGGAGCAATTTTACTAAGAACAAACTATTTTATTATGGAAACTGCAAAACCATGTTTTACACTTTATCTTAGTTCGATTTTTTCTTCCTCAGATATTCTGATCCCGATAGTGCTTCATCTTCATTCTCTATCCTTTTAGGAGATGCACCTCACCTCGATGGCAAGGTATTTTGCTTATTGGACAGTTTTATATTTTCAATCAAATTGATATTTTCTCACCATTGACTCCTGATTTTACATGAACTTAGTATGCCATCTTTGGAAAATTGACTAGAGGTGACGAGGCATTAAGAAGACTGGAAGAGCTTCCTACACGGCGTGAAGGGATTTTTGTTATGGTAATTTCTCCACTGGTTAACCAATAAGCAATCTGAAAATCAGGGTAGTTGTTACTTTTGGTCCATCCAATATTATTCGATCTACCAAGTTGACACTCAACTTGCGTATTTTACTATTATCCTTGTAGCTCACAATTTGTAGGCCTAAGATGTGATAGAATAAAATATGTTTCTCATCTTTATGTATCATGGCAGTTCGTCTATGTTCCTCATATAGAAACCAGTATACAGTATAAATTGAAAAACGTCAACTCGAGGAAAAATGACAGAATGAGGAACACCAAATTCCTTCTGGTCCCTTTTCACAACAAAAGAGGCTTTACATATGCTGGTTCAAGAGTGCTATTATGCTTCTGTGTAGTAACATTTTCATGTTTTCTTTTTCAGCCAGTGGAGCGCATAACCATCTTGTCAACTTATTATTATGGTGAGAATTGACCAAAATTTCCTCCATTTGTTGCTGCAAGTCAAAATATCGCTTTTATACGACAGAAATGAATCGCTAGTTCATGTTCAATCGATTTGCACTAATTATTGCTATCATGTAATCCATCTCTTGTACAAAGTCACTGCATATGCTGAGCATTATAGTTGGCTCATCTCTCTCTTCAGATACCAAGTACAAAAGTTGCGAACACGAAAACGAAATTCTGAAGAGAAAGCTTTCTGAATCTCTGTTGGAAGTTGAGAAACAGGTGGGTGACAAGTAGTAGTGTCTAAACCCTAATACTTCTGTATACTAAATGTTCATCTCTAATTTACAGAGACTGAAGTGTTTCTCATAGACTGACAAAAGGTATGTGTTGATCGTATACATCTGAGGTTTTGCTTTATGTATGATATACACTAAAAACAGTTGCATGCAGTAGACCATGGTAAAAAACTAATGTGTTATTCTACCTTAATTTTTACCAAATCAAGGGTTATTTCAGTTTAATCTTAGGATTGGTACAAACTCTTTCTGATCCGAAGTTGGAGTTTATTCATCAAGTGGAAACTCGAAGTGTAAGTTCAATAAATTAGAAAATTGTGTCTACACTAAGTCATGCATCATTTTTTATACATTGTTTTTATTTATTTATTTATTTCTCATGCTTGAAAAGCATGCTACTCCTTTTTTCAAGTATTCAAGATTGGTCATCTGTCATGGATTTTCAAATGCTTATTGTTATTGAAGATTCTTAGTATCTAAACAGTGGCTCCAAATGGAGCAAGGGAGTGAATAAGACGGACCATTAGAATAATTGGACAACCTAAATCGGATCGGTCCCTCAGCCACCAAGCTTCGGGCGAGAGAGTTATGGAGCCCATGAGCTACCTTCTTCACTTTAGAGGATCAAACATTCCCTTAGTGGCCTAAGGTAATTCTGTTCCCTTAGTAAACTTGCTTTCTCTAACATGCCAACTTTTGCGGGTTGGGAAATGCCAAATTGTGCTCATTTGGACCGTCTTTCTCCCGTCTAAATACTAAAACTACTCATCTTTCGAAATCATTTTCTTGTCTGATCGATCGAACCACCCTCGAACCATGAACCTCAACATTGTCCATTGAAGGAGGCTCCTGTAACGAAATGAGATCCGATAATTTGGAAGAGCAACTCTTGTAGCCTTCTTCCAAAGGACCTAATATCAAACCTGGACACTTGCACCCATGTGGCCGACCACTTTGCTGGCAATGTGCACGTTCAAATCCATTTTTGTCAGGCTCAACAACTCCAAAGGTACCTTTAGGAACTTTTTGGTTGGTTTGTTCCACCATTATCATTGATAGATAGAATCTCCATACAACTTGGTACTAGGAGCAACTATCTAGCTTAAGGGCAGCCACTACATTAGACCCACAAGACAACTATCCGCGCGGGAGCCGATAAGAGGATTTCTACCCAATCTTTGCATCTTGATATTTTCTACCAAATTTACTTGTCCTTCTAAATTTGATTGCCCGACTAAGATTAATACACTCGTTTAGGTAAATCATTCTCACAGATATAATGCAGTGGTAAAATACTTAGAGGGCAAGAGGATCAAAGTTTGAATTCTAATAGGGATGATTTTAAAAATTGATATTTGAGTGTATATAAATTATATTTTAAATTTATCGATAGGTGAACCAAAAAGGAAGACCATTTACTTATAGAATTATACATGATTTATAAATTTATAAAATATAATAAAGAGAAGTGATATACATTTTACTATAAACTTTCAAAAACTTTTAAATGAATAACAAATTTAAAGAGTATATAATATAAAAGTTCTATTTTTTTTTTAAAAAAAGTAATAGAAATCAAAATGATACAGATTTTATAAGTTTAGGAAAAAAATATTAAAAAAAGAGATAAATGTAAATAAAAATATAATAATTCTAGTCAAAGGTAACAATATAACAATTTTGATCAAAAAAATACTATAATAATTATTTAATCTTTTTATAAATTTACAAGCAGATCTTTTATAGTGCATGTTTATATTTAATTTTAAAAAATAAATAATAAAAAGGTAATATTTTTAGTCAAAAGTATTATGGGATCATAAAATGTTTTGGTAACTCTAAAAAATGTCTTTTACAATCTGTTTATCTATTCAATTTTTTTAATATATATATATATATATATATCGACTTCAATAATCATCTATATATTTATTTTTAAAAAAAAACTATATGGTCATTTTAAAATCTTTTGATCACTTTAAAAATATAAATAAATTTCAATGACTTGCATTTATCGATACAAATTGAAAACTTAAGAAGAAAATTATAAAACTATTTTTACCAAAATTATTATATAATTAATTTTGATTAAAAGTATCATATTTGTATTTATATTTTTTGAAGAAAATAATTTGTTTATGAACTTATATATTTTCAAGTTTTTCATTTTAAAAGTGATCAAAAAATAGTTAGGGTGTAGTTTTGATTAAAATTACTTGATTTATTCTTAAATATTTACAAAATGATAAAAGACTAAATAATAGTCATGTAAGAGTTTTATGAAAATTTTAATGTAACAATTTAAATATATAGGTATACTGTAGGAGGCTATTGTTCCATGACTATTTTTAATTTATTTTACAATTTTAAAGAATAAATACTCTCTAAGAAAGATCATCAAAGTTTATTCATATTTTCCACCAAAAAAAAATAGAAATGGTCATATAATTTTTTTTAACTAAAATTGGTACATACTTACAATATTTTTGAAAGTTAAATGGATCAAAATTGTGGCGTACTTATTTTCAATAAATATTTTTTAAATATATATTGATAATTTTTAAAATTTATAATTAAGTTCACTTGTGTTTATAAGCTGAAGAACAACATTTTCTTTTCATCCCAAACAAATGCAAAACAATATAATCTTATTTCTAGGGGGTGTGATGAAGTGATAAAATATTTAAGATAGTAAATAAAAAGATCATAATAAAAAAATATTCAAATATAATAGGGATGAATGTAGGTCAATTTATTTGGTAGAAAAATTAATTAAAAAAGATGATCTATTTTTAGAATTAGTCGACGAAATTTGAATATTTGAATTATTTATAAAAAAAATAGTGGAATCTTACCAAACAAAGTGTAGACACATCTCCCTTTTCTTTTGTTTTCTCCTTTCAATTATTGGTTCATTTTTTTTATTATTATTATCAAGAAGAGATAGTACATTTCTGTGGCTAATTCATGCTCTTCCATGAGTGAAAATTCAAGAAGAGATTTTTAATCCATCAAACGGAAAACACAAAAAAAGGGGGGGAAAGTTTGTGATATAATTAAAGTTTATATCAATAATTCTTACCCCAGAATTATATTTAAAAAATGTTTACCGATATTGATGAGCACTATCTGTTCATGAGTGTGATTTTTTTTTTCTTTCTTCTTCATTTCATCAGACATAATTCAATCTAGATTTGGTCGCCAAAGTTTCTGATAAGGTTGTTGGTCTTCGATCGAGCTTGCTGGCCTGCGTTCCTCCCCGCTTTGCTCATTCACGTCCCAGCATAATCCGACGTCGCTCCTCGGCCTGTAATTATTATTAGTAATATTCGCGGCGCCGCCGCCGCCGGTGGCGATGAGGCTCCCCAGGCTGCCTCCGGCGAACTCCGCTGGCAGCTGTGTCATTTGAGCTCGTTGCGGCTGGAGAAACGCCGCTGGCATGAAGCTTCCTCTTTCCGCTCCCCGATTCGCCGCGTCGGGTTGTTGCTCGAAGAGGGACAGCGGAAACTTGTCGTGGTATTTTGGAGCGCCGCCGACGTCGGCGCTAGTGATCGAGGAGTTGCCGATGCTCGCGAGGTTGCTTCTAGAGATGATGTGGTCGAAGAGCGAGGGGGAGGCGGAGGAGGAAGCGGGGGAGGGGATCATCTTCTGCGCCGAGGGCCTGAGGAGGAACTGCGGGACGGCGACGGCCGACGACCCGAAGAGATCGAGCTGCAGGCCAGGGCTCTGGAACTGCTGCGGTGCTGCATCGGCGGCAGCGAAGGGCGGCGACGGGAAGCCGGTGAACTGCTGCACCATGGAGCGGAAGTTGGAGGTCTCGGTGTTGATCACGGTCGTCGGCGCGCGCCGCGACGCCCTCGTGCGCTTCTTGGGGCCTCGCGGAGCGGCGGCTGGGGGTTGCACCGGCGGGGGAGTGGGACCGCTGCTCGACGGTGCTAACGTGGAGTGCGGTGGCGGCGGATGAGAAGGAGGAGGCGAGGTCCAGGTTGCGGCGTGCTCCGGCGGAGGCGGAGGTTGGAACGGGAAGGGGGTGAAGTAAGGGGAGAAGGAGTCGAAGATCAACGAGCTGGCAGGAGGAGTGGTAGCCGGCGGCGGCGGCGGTGGCGGAGGAAGAGGTAGGTTTAAGAAGGAGGAGGAGGAGGGAGCTGGGGAGTCGACGACGGCGTCGTACTCCTCGTTGTCGGCGCTGCTGGACGACTGGATGCTGCCGCTGTTGGTAGACTCCATGAGGAAGAAACTATGAGTGGAGGAAGGAATTAATCGACGGGACTGATCGACGGAAAGGGAAGAAGCAAATGGAGGAGATTGAAGAAAAAAAGGGGGAAAAAAAGAAGAAGGGGAAGGATAGTTGTTTTCACAAATTGATTTGATTTGATTGATTTCTACTCTCTATTTCTAATTTATAAAATAAAAAAATTTAAAATTTTTTATAAAAAAAACCATTAAAAAATTCTACCTTACTTTTATATTTTATTTATTATTATTATTATTTTTAATCCAGGTATTAATTGATTAATTATAAAATGATTAATTCGATCTCGTAGAAATTTTTAATCAATATGCGTAGATGAGTTCTAATGGATAGCTTAATATTATGAGTGGTTCAAACATAGTGAGCATATGAGGTGTCCTGTATGAGTTTCAAATTCTCGTTGCATGAGAGTTCGTTCTAGTTTTTATCATCGCATCGTGTCTCGGGCACCTTGTTTTATATTTTAATAAAAAAATTTAGTTGATATTAGGCATTTAGTTGTTCGAATTGATTAATTCTAGGACGATCGGTTTGATTTCACAAATTTTTTTATCGATCATTAGAATAAATTAAAAAATACTCGTAATGACTTATCTAGATGACTCATTTTCTCAAGTAGCATACCTATTGGAGGGATATGTTGATAATTTTATTTTTTTAATTGACACCGAATATCAAATCTTCCACGAATTAGTCTATGGTATGTTGAGTAATTTTGATTAAAGATGTTGTATGTTTAGTAATTTTGATAACAAAAGTACTATAATTTTAATAGTTTTAAAACTATTTTAATGATATTTAACCTATTTTGATCGAGCTAAATAGTTTTAACCAGATTGATATAGTTTTTATTAATATTTGGACAATTTTAACTAAAATTACTAAATAATTTTGAACATGTTAAGCAATTTTAATTAAATTCATTATAATAATATTAAAATAAAAATATTTTAAAAATAAAAAATAGAACATACATCCTTTTAATATTTTAAAAATAAATGGTGATCATTAATCTTTGATTTTGCAAATATAAAATTGTAGCATTTGAGGGTGAAAATTAAACGTATTTCCTAAGAAATGGATTTAGAAATTTCATTTTTTTTTTATGTTTTCAAACTTTGACTTTTATTACAATCTAACATCAATCTTTATGAACCATTAATTTTGTTCAAAGCATGGAAGTCTATGTCACCATCAATAACACAAGCTTCCAGTCAAATTCTGCCAACCCTCAAATTATAAAGCGACAAAAACTTTATAAGAATTTATATGCATATTAAATTCTATTGTATTCTGATTCAAGCCGAGCTGGGTATTTATTTTATTCTATTAAATTTTATGCGTTTTACATTATTATTATTATTAAAAAATAACTATAATTTAAATCAAATCTCACAACATATTACACTTTAAAATTTTTATAATGCTGAATCATAAGTGTCAAAAATAAACCATCTGCACTTCAAATTAATCATCGTCATTCACCATAAAACTAAAATTAATTAATTAATTATTACCTCTAATTGTATGAATAATTAAATATTATAGTAATGCTTGATAAATTAATTAATTGGATTAAATTTTGAGGCGGTAGGTAGATGAGTGTGAGTTTGGCTAACCATAATTGGTTCAACCTTACACAAACCCATCAACCTCTCAAGTGCTCGAGTTAGTTGAACCATTTGCAACCGCATTGGAGCTATCTCGAGTTAATGTATAAAACATATTTGGTAGGGTTGGGTCCTCACAAGTCACAAAAGATTTTAATTTATTTTTTAAAAATTCTTTTATAAAATATACATGCCAATATAATAATTAAAAAAAATGTAAATTATATATTTTAATTTTCAAATTTTAAGATATATACTTCATATAAAAAACAAGAATGTATCATCAACAAATTGATCGATGACTATTAACTATCGACTCAGCTTACTTGGTCTTGACTAATGATTAAAACCTAACTATTCTAGATTATGTTCCTAAATTCTTATCTAACAAATATGGAACTCGTGTAATCTATACCACTAAAAAAAAATAATTGATCTGGTCGGATAACATCAGACCTGGGGTGACCGATTCGGCCTTACGAAATTTTTTTACCGACCATCAGGATAAATCGGAAAGCGTTAATGAAGACTTATCAAAAGAAAACTTATCCAAATGACCAATATTCTTAAGTTTATTTTTTATTAATATTTTTTTTTACAATACGTTATAAATGAGATTTAAATCTTAAATTTTTTGATTATTTATTAAAAAATTTAATCATTATATTATTATCCTATCTATATCACTAAAAGACTAGATGTGATGTAGACTAGATGTGATGTTGACCTGAGACCCATCAACACTAGATTTCTTGTAAGAATCCAAAACTCTCTCAACTTTTCTTGATTGACAAGCAAAAACAATAATATTCAACATCAATATACAAGTGAGGCTTCATATGCCATACCCTTTATACTTCTAGATGATATTCCCTCTTTGACTTTGAATAGTTTCTTGAATTTTTTACTCATCTTAAATTTTAAGAACAAGATATAGTTTAATTTAGTAGTTGTTTTTATTTATTATTACTTCTAAATACTATAGTTTAGAAAGACTAATATGATTATAAATGCCAAATATTACAATTTTAAGCATTACTTAGCTTTTTTTTTTTAACTTTGTGTTTTATTTTAAAGAAAAGTAATTACATTTTAAAAAATAGGTGTAAAAAATAAATTCCCTTCATGTTTTTGTTAAGTTTGGGTTTTTAGTCCAAAGGTGAAATCCTTAAAATCTTTAATTAAAGATTGAAGAGTTCAAACAAAAAAATTAATTTTGACACTTTCATTTTAAACAAAGAATATTTTCATATATCTAATATGATACTTAGCCAATGATTGACATATTTTTTTAAAAAAAATAATAGAAAATTTGCAAAAGTTAATGGATGGAAAGTGTAACTAGTTAAATGAATCTAGGCCTCTTGGAAAAAGTCACAAAAGTCAAATTCTAAGAGGAAATTTATTCCAAAATTTTAACTTTCTTCTAAGCTCACATCATCATTTGAAATCAACTTGTAAACAAAGACAAATTAATTCTTCAAGGTTTTGGTACTTTTTAATAACTGACAATGGTAATATAAGAGTTTATTTTTTAATTTGGACAAGTGAAAGAACATTAGGATGTTTTAGTTAACACACTTTGATAACTTTTTGATGATCACAATGGTAATATAAAATTATTATTTCATTCGTAATACTCTTAGAAAGTTATTCGCGCTCTTCTTAATTAGTTATAACCTAGAAGACAAAAAATTTAATTAAATTTCGGAAGACTATTAACTGTGGGATAACAAAAATTTCACATAAAAAGTCATTTTGGAAATGTGAAATACATTAGCAACAACATTATGCTACTAATAAGAAAGACTTTGATAATTGTTCTTTTGTGAGAATAATGCTGATTCAGAGGAGTCCTTGTTTAACCTTCGCCCGAATTTGAACTATGTTTCGTGAAAGATTTTGATACCAAGTAAGATAGATCGAGCATCAAGGATGCCACTATAGCTCTATGAAGCATAAGCAATACGAAGTTTGATGTGATCAATTGCCACCGCCACTTGTAAAGGAAGGCTCAACTTGCAATTTGATAAGTGGTCTACAAACTATCCTCCGAGAAAGTCGGAAGAGGAATGGTGCGGATGAACTTGCTTTTGATGCCAAACGAGGATCGTCATGGCCTATGCCATTCTTTGCCCGACCTAACCTAAAACATGTTCGATTTTGTTTAGAAAGCAAGCGGCCTACTAGGACTCATGTGCATGGCGCCATGCCAGTTGAAGTTCATAGCTTGACTTGGTCTAGATGTATGTAATTTTTAAAAATAAAATCTATCTGAATATTCTTATTTTATATTATGTTATTTATTTTTAAACTTGACTTGGGCTAGCTTGACTCCAACCAACTGTGCGTGTCCAGCCCAACTCAAAGAAACCGATGCGCCTTGAGTTTGATCTCTGTCTTGAGCCCGCATATTAACAACTAAAATTGAACTCCATATCCTATGTATATGTATTGATTGTTTGTCATAAAAATTAGATTTATTTGTTAGGGCATTAACAAGTAGAATTGAATTATAATTCGAAATCTAAATTCGAGGTAGATTTAAATTATTTGCATCTTAATTCAAATATATTTATTCTAAAATTAGGAAATAAATAAAGTTCGGTTCGAGTTCGGTTCTCTAGTGGCTCGTTTATAATCGAATAAAATATTATGAATTTGAATTCGACTTACAAAATTATGTTCGAGTTTGATTCGAATTCGATAATTTTAAATACGAATCAAATATTTTTAAAATCAACTCGAAAAACTCACAAACAAAATCAATTCATTTGTATCTCTAATAGCAAGTCAAAAAAGTATAGTAAAATCCTCGGGATAATGATATAGCGGTTAAGTGATTCAAATGATTAATCAAATATTTAAATATTAAATTTCAGTTGCGATGTATTGTAGAGATTTTATTCTCGTGGATGATAATTTTAAAAATATTAATTGTTTGGATGATTTTATAAATATTTTTAATTTATGTTGATGATTGATAAAATAAATTTAATGAAATTAAATTAATTATTTTTAAAATTAATAAAAATTAAATATTAAACCGGAAAAGAATTAAAACCCATAACTGTTAGGCTGTGATGGGACTGCAGATAACACTCAGTAAATGGGATTCAGAGGTTTTCAAGTCCAAACAAGAGAGAAAAAGCAAAAAGGAATTCTGGCAAATACTTGATGGACTACTGCACAGGTCAATTGCTTATCGAAGGAGATAGTCTGCCATTACTTTAGAGGGGGGAAAAACAAAGAAACCAAAGTTGATCCAAATACAAATTTTGAATTTATTATTTTTTTATTTTTTTATTTTTTATTTTGGGTCAAGTAAACTGATAAAAATTATTTCAATCCTAAACTGTCTCAATTCCTGGGAATAATCCATCCTCATCCTTTCTCTAATCTAATTTATATACTAAAGTCTGTCTCCTATGCCTTTGCTTCACCCTCGTCCTGGGCATGCACGCGACGATCGCAACCTTGCGGTGGTCGTGACCTCGTTTGCGCAGTGGCCATGACATCAACTTGCATTCAGGATGTTACGTTTCGAAATAATATTTATCCGATAAAACTGGAATAACACGACGAATAATATTTTGAATATATTTATATAAAATCATTCACTATAAAATACCCTGTATAAGTATAACACAATTATAGAATATAATCATAATACTACTAAACAAAATAAGATATAAAATAAAACCCCTCAATTGGAAAAGTGACTGTAGGATCGAGGACATATGAGAGAGAGGGTGAATCATGTATTTTAAAAAACTTTTCTTTTCGATTTTAAAATCTCGTTAAAAGTTTCGAGTACGTAGCGGAAAAGCAAAAAAAATAGAAAAGAAAGTACATAATTGATTTTACTTGGTTCAGAGCTTTCGTCGACTCCTACTCCAAGGCCCATGATCCTTCGGATCGTATCGTTGGACAATCTACTAATATCCTCTTCCGTCAACCTCCGAAAGAATGATCCGATTACAAAATAAAGTTTGTGTAACAATCTTACACCAACTTAATTAAGAACGAAAAGTAAATACAAAAAAAAACTTGTTACCAACACTTATAATGATGACGATGCTGGCTTGAGTGCTGGTGAAGATCTCGGCGTCGAGTGTTGCTTGAGCGTGTTCTTTTGCGCAGAGAGTCGAGAGGAGCGTTCAGAGTCGTTTCGTCATTGATGTTGTTTCTGTCTCGAACGCAGGGCCTCCTTTTTATAGAAGAACTTGACCTTATCCGATCCACTGAACTCAGGATCAGTTTTCATTGTACGAAGTTTATCGGTCGACTGATCCTCCATGATCGGTCGACTGATCCTTTTGAATCAGCCCAGCTTCCCGTCCAGATGTTGTCTCTTCGGGATAATATTTACATTCGGTCGACTGAACCTCACCGTTCGGTCGACTGAACCTCCGATTCTCCCTCAGGTTATCTGGTCCGATCAACTCGCTGATCTTATCTCATAGTTCGGTCGACTGAACCTCTTTGTTCGGTCGACTGATCCT
>JBBUKS010000060.1:3477966-3495490 GCA_038050645.1 Hedychium gardnerianum
GAGCACATAAAAACTGACTTCATGTGATTTCAAGCTCTCAAGGTCATTCAAGCACTTTCGGAGGATTTTTTTTAAAATAAGGACGAATTGATATTTGAACATTTTTTTATAATCAGGAGAACTAGACGAACATATAGGAACTGGTTTCGTGTCATTTTAAGCTCTCTAGGTTTATCAGTCGTTTTCAGTTATAATTTATTGTTTTTTTATTTTTGATTGTTTGCGACAAATACATGAATTCATCGCCATTTCTGCGATGAAAATATAAATTATCGATATAATATATTATTTAAATATTATTTTATTTTATTTTTTAATATTGTTTTTTTTTGTTTTATTTATTATTTTATCATTTAAAAAATATATGAAAATTTGGGGACAAAAATTATTTTCGTCCTCAAATTTGGGACGCAAACTATATTCGCCCCCAAATTGGGCACGAAAGTTAATTTTTATCCCCATTTTCGTCCCCAAATTAGGGACGAAAATTATTTTTGTCCCCAAATTGGGGACAAAAATTGACTTTCATCCGTAATTTAGGGATGAATTTGGCAACAAAATAATTTTATCGCCATAAAATCTTAAATAATTAAAATCACACCCGATCCCCCTTGCCATAGATCTGATTTTTCTCTCGACGATTCTTCTCGATGATGATCTTCTAAACCCTTAAATCCTAAACATTAAATTTTTCGGATAAAAATTCATTAATCTTAATATTTTGGACAAAATTGAGATTTGAGGTCGTGGACATAATCAAGAGAACTACACAAGCACATAGGAACTGGTTTCGTATTATTTCGAGCTCTCTAGATCATTTAATCAATTTTGAAAGATTTTTTAAAAAAATAAGGATAATTTTGCAACGAATCTTAAATTCATCGCAGATTCTATGACGAATCCAAGATTTATCGTAAATTCTATGATGAATTCTGAATTTGTCCTTGATTTATAAATATTAATTATAATATTTTTATGAATTTCTGTGATGAAAATTTAATTTATCGCAAAATTGGTAATGAATAAATATTTCGAAACAAATTTGGCAATGAATTAATTATTCGTCGCAGATTCTGCGATAAAATTAATATTCGTCGCAGAATCTATGATGAAAAATTAATTCGTTGTGAATTTTGTGATAAATATTAATTTTCGTCTGTGATGAAAAATTAATTTTTAATTTTCATCGTCAAATTATAATGATATTTACAATAAAAATTAATTTATTATTAATTTCTGTCGAAAATTTTTTATTATAAATTTTATTACTAAGTTATGATAAATTAAACTTTAGACACGTGAACACATGTCCCCCCACCCCCCGTCGCCAACGAGCGTCCGCCTCCTCCTTCCAGCCGCCGCACTAGCTTCCAATGTACCTTATGCCGGCATCGGTATCTGCAGGTTCTGGTACAGCTGAAACCCCTGCTTGCATATCTCGCACACGTACCTATTCGACTCCTGTCGCACCGCCTCTGAAGGGATCTATTTTTTTTTTAATAAAAAACATAATTTGATCGATTAATCAGCAAACTGCGTATTATTAATTAATTGATTTGGTACCGGAGTGCCGGCCGGCCGTTTGCTTTTTGTTGGCGGCGTTTAAGGATGGTAGAGCGGTGGCGCCGCCGCCAGTGACAGCGGAATGGCAGTGGACTAAACCGGTGCCAAATTAAATCGCTCCGGTTCAGTAAGGACTAATTTGCAATGAGCAAAAAGGTGGAGCCAACGCATGGTGACCAATAAAAACACACGGTGGAAAAGAAGCAAAATGACATATAATATTATAATCACTTCCATCACTATGCAAGGCACGTGTTCTCACCCCTTTTTTGCAAAAATATAAATATTTTCCATGAAAATCAAAATTTAATTTTAAATGTATATTTCTGCTATGCAACTTTCAATCTTTTTAACCAGATATATATATTTTTATTTGAAAAGAAAAAAAAGATTAGTTATCAATTTTGGATTTTATTTCAATATCAAATCTAAACTTCACTTTTGAAATAAATCGATCGTTGAGTTTGTCTTTCTTATCTTACTATATGTTTATTTGATTAAATGGATTTATCTTATTTTAACATTATTTATTTTTACGGCCACTATTGAATAAATTTTTTCAATAAAATAAAGGTTGATTTTTTTTTAACATTGTCTGATTATTGAACAATATAATATAATGATTTTTATTTTATATATATATATTATTTTATTAAGTTCAAGTCTATCCTAATTTTAATTCTTAGATCAATTTGGATTATTATGATACTGATTTTTAAAATATAATATTAAAGTGATATTGATTTTCAAAAATTAATACTATAATAATATTATTCTTTAAAATCTAATATAACAGTGGTGTTATTATTTAAATATAGCATCGCAATTGATAAGAAGGGTAAAATAAAAAAATAAATATAAAAAATGTAAAAGTTAAATGCGTCTTTCAATTTCAAATGCATCATTAATCAATCGTTTTAAAAATATCAAAAACAATATAATATAGTTCATTAACAAAAATATTTTAAAATAAAATTTTCAAAAGATAGAGGATAAAATGATATAAAAAGTTTAGGAACAAATGATTTTTTTAAAAAAAAAATCATATAAATTAAATAGTATGATAACTATAATTTAAATGGTTGTGAGATAATAGACTAATTGTAGTTATATATTCAAATTTAAAAAATTAACATAAATAACCATCGAAAATTATTAAATTGTTGTTATTTTGATTAAAAATATTATATTTCACTTTTAAAAATAAATTAATTTACTACTAAGCTTATACATTTTATATTATTATTTTTTTCTCAGTTTATGATATTTTTTAGATTTATAATTCTTTTAAAAATATATACTTTTTAATATATTCTTTAAATTATATATATATATATATAAACACACTCTTATTAATTTTTTTTTTTAAAAAAAAAGGTAAAAATATCAATGCCCAAGCAGTCACACGGTGAACAAGTAAATATGAAATAATTAATGAACGATCATGAGAAATAGTATATGTATTGGAGATTGATTCAAAAAATGCATAGGAAAGAAATTAGAATAAAAAGATTATTATAACTCATTCATGCTCGATAAGGAACATTAATTAAGGTTTAGGATTGAATAGCAATCAATCGATCGATGTGGTTTCGCGGATTAATAGCCACAGAAATCTTGGGCGTCGATCCGACCAGGCCGGCCGCTTTTGATGCAACCGGAGTCGCAGGACGTTCCGCACTCCTCCCTGGTGGCGTCGGGCGCCGCCATGCAGCTGTCGATCATGCAGTGGCAGTAGCACGAGTTGTCCACCGAGTCGTACGGCGACGTATCCATTATCGACGCCGCCGCCGTCGCCGCCAGGGCCAAGCAGAGGAGGAGCGCGACGGCGAGGGTCTTGTCGCATGCCGCCATCTCGATTGGTGGATGTGTATAATATAATCTTGATTATAGAGCAGTTCGCCGGAGGATGATGGAAAGAAAAATACGAAGGCGACGACGACGACGTTGGACGAGGCTCAGCCTCAGTGTGGGTGGTGTTCTTGCTTTTATAGGCCCGCGATCTGTTGAATTGGTCATCGACCTGCATGCGCGGATCGATGGCCATGGTCGGGCGATGCGGCTACTGCTGCGGCTCTCCTCTTGTTCTCCTTAATTAATTATAAACTACGGTTCGCAGAATGAAAACAAGTCAACGGCCAACTTCACATTTTTTACTCCAAATTTATTCACATTTGAACCCGAACATGTTTGATCATACGGCATTTTACTGAACCGCATGAGAATGAGATAGTTTCGGTATTATCCATTTCGCTACCCAACTTTTATAATTTTAAAAATACATATTATCTTTTCGTTATACCCCTCTTTGTTTTCACATTCAAATTGTTTTCATGATTTATACAATTGAATTCAAATATTAGTGCATAAATATATTAAAGAGACATGTTAATTGGAAGTGATTAATCAATTTCATCCAAAACACAAAATTGAGAGATCTATACTATTCAAAAATTCAAATTTTGATCTTTTTTAAACTAAAAAAAGTCCAGGAACTCATTGATAATGTTAGTTAGTAAATAAACTTATGATAAATTTTATCAAACTTTTAAAAATTTATTACTCAATTCATGCTATCAAATTCAAGTATGAGGACATGAATATGTTAAGATGAGAAAATTTCAAATAACTTTAAATAAAAATTAATGTACAGAACAGAACGTATCAAAGTCCAATTAAGGGAATCACGGTGCTATTAATAAATTAAAGAAAATTAGTTTTCCCACTCTCAAATTTAATTTCTATTATGCAACTAAGATCTCACAAATTTTCTACTAACTTTTCCAGACTCTGAATGCCATCAAAACATTTTGTAAAGTCTACAAAACCTATTCACTGTATCCAAGAGAGCTCACTGTTACAGCACAATTGCAAATAACAGTTCTCTGAGCTTGAAAAAAAGTACAAAAAGACGTCGAGCCGATTTAAGGGGAGAATCTCAGCGAACACCAGAGTGCATGGTTCTACGGCCTATATAAGCTGTAAAAGTACGAGTATAGATGGAAATAGGCAGTCGACATTTTTGGTCTTCCATTCTTGTACAGCTCTACTGGGATTGGCGTTGAAACAGTAGGCTTGGGTTGGGTGCAAATGCAATGACATATCAGTTCATGCAAGCAGCAGAAAAGTGCAAAAAGGAAATTTGGAACAAGTACGAAAAGGCACTCGACGCTGACACTCTTTGACCTCGAAGATAATATTAAATGAGATAGAGAATAATAAGAGGAAGGCACCTTGTTCGATGCAGTCTCGTCTCTTTCCCTCCTTCCATCTCCAAAACCATCGACGTACGAAACAGTGTTAAAGTAGCTGCAAAACACGCAATGCGATTTGTTCTTTCTCTGTAAAAATGCAAATATGGAGTCATAGAAAGGGGTTAGCACTGTGTTGATGCCAGTCAAACAAATGGAAACCAAAAGAGGTTAAGAGAGGAAATGAAAATTCAAAAGATATTGAGATCACTTTTCTCTACTTTTGATGCAATTCTCCCTCCACTTTACCACTTCACATATGAGCATATTGTGAGGAAACTATCAGGTACACAGGAAAAAACAATAAGAGATACCATAACAAGTGAGCACAATAGATAATGTGAGAAGGAAAATTAGGTTCAGCATAAACATGTTCAATGATCATTATTCCATGCATCTTTTTCCTTTTTATCTGAAACAAAAATAGAAAGAGGAAAATTAGTGGAATCCAAAGCTTCTTCAGTGGATAAACTCCGTTGCGCAGGCAAATTAATTGCTTGTGAACCATTCAGACTGAATTGCGCTTGGTGTGCCATCTAAAGTTGGCAGATCCAAGCTACAGATATTTGAGTACATGAAGAATTGGTATTGAAGTTAAATGACTTCAATTAGCAATCTTCTAAAATCATCGACTGAGATTTTAACACTCAAAATAAGATTTTTAAGAGAAACATTCATGTAGCTGAAGAACCATTTTTCCTACTCTGCTCTGTTTGTATCACAAGTACTTCTGATCTCCATGTGTGGCATCTTAACTGGTTTTTATTTGAGCAGTATCATAAATAGCACACCTGCACTAATTATAAGGAAAAAAATGAGAAGCCTTCCGATTATTAAACCTTTCGTATATAAATCATGTTATGTTACCTGTACACAAATGTTTTTGGTTATCGAACACCCTCCTACATATGCCCGTTTCTCTGTTTGCATTAGTCATCCTCCACAAAAATTCTCCTGATGAAGTCTTGGAATCTCAGTGAGTAGAGGGTTGGATCGACTGCTGAGATGGAATTGGGATCCACCTTCAAAGATTTATAGGCATGCTCCAGTTTCTTGGTGACATCGTAGCCCTGCAGGATATCTATTATCCCAAAATACAGAATCACATCATGTGTCTTGCGACTGTAGGATGGCTCTGCCAATCCACTAACAAGAAATGGTTCAGAATTGCCTCTCCATATGTGCTCTGCCCTTGCTGGCATGTTCAAACCTAGTCGAATCAAAGGTTTCCTAACAATAATGAAAAGATTCTATCAGTAACCATAAGTTAGACCTCTAAAGTAATAAGATCAACTTTGATCAAACTTCATACAATCCTTTTAGCAAAATAGATGAAGTGTGTTGTGTTTAAACTTTTGGAACATGCAGGCAGGCCCAAGTCGTACAACATCCATCTTATGTTAGCCACATATGGCGACAGAATGACCAGTGGAAATTTCTTCTACTAGTAATTGAAATGTAGATAAGAAGCAAGGAGGAAACAGATTACCAACTTGGAGATAGATAGTTGTTGAAAAATGCATTGTAATGATAGACAACCAGTAGTTGTTCTACGTGAATGAGAAGAGTTTCTTCTTAAACAATGGTTTATCGCCTAAATTAAACTGACATACATAAATCTTGCAATTACTTCCCCAGAAGCTTTCTCAAGGGTGGGTAGCATTCAAAAATGGCGTGATTGTTAAACCTGCATTGCATTCTATAGAAGGATGGTTATAGTAGCCATCCCTCTTCTAGGAAAGTATAAACCATGAAGGAGTGAATGAATTTGGAACATCATTGTTACTGGTAATAGAACGCTTATCACATGAAGAGAGTGGTCTAGGTCATGAAAGAAGATACAATTACTTGTATTCCACATAATAAAGTGAGAAAGCAAATTGTGATTTTTGATGATTATTAAATGAAAACTTGTAAATAGAAAGAAACATGCACCACATAATAAAGTGAGAATGCAAATTGTGATTTTTGGTGATTATTAAATGAAAACTTGTAAATAGAAAGAAACATGCAATTCGAGGAGATGTACCGGCCATCCATAGTCAAATTCAGATCTTGAGGAGTTGAATTTGAGAGCCAAATTTCAGACCAATCCCCTTTATCATGAAATGCATACCTCTGGTAACAAGGTTCTGATCAAGCAACGAGATGTTCCATAAACTGTTCTGTAAAGACAACCAAAATTTTATATACAATTACTTACTTGGAGGAGCAAAACATGGTGATTGGCCTGTCAAAGATGTCGAAACATCATCTCGAAAGTGAAGTCCCAACAAGAGACTATAATCCATGATCCTCTCTGCTTCAAGGAATTCACAGTCCCGCTTGATTTGTCTGAAGGTATACAAATATTGTTATTATTAAACGGTAAAAGGAATAGGAAATAAAACCAAAGCAATTAAATCTGTAAGATGAGAAAATGTACTTAATAAGTTCTAGATGCCAAGATCTATGCAAGCGAAAAACATAGTAGAGATCAAGATCCTTGAGGATTGTCATTTCATCAATCTCAACATAAGCCTTGTCTGTCATTCGACCATGTGATGAACCTTTCAGGTCGAATCTTCTATGAATGTAGTAATCTGAACAGAATAAGTTGCCCATCACGATGAAACGCACCTGTGCTTGGACCACATATAAGCAGACAGATGAAGTAGATGTCATTAGCTTTTCTTTTCTATTTCTTAATTGGCAGAAATTGTCGATACTTAAATCATGGTCAAGAGTTTTGTATGAATCTTCTGCTTACCTTTTGCCCACCAATTGGCTTCACACAATGCACTCCATAGAACTTCGTGACTAGTGAGTTCTGATATTGACGTAAATGTTGGTAGTAACTGAACAGCATCCTAATAAGCACCTGAAAATCCACACTAATTCTGATTAGCATCAGCAATTACAAGGAACACCTTCTACACACAATAGAAGCTAGTTTCCCATTACAGTTGATGTGGATGTAGGATAGACATTGTCTCAACTGGGTTCTCAAGATATAGCATTAAATGTCACCAGATTCATCGAGTAAATGGAAAAGCTCATAAGCCATTAATTCTAAAAGAACTAGGCACAGTGATCATATGCTACCCACATTGTTTCATTGTTGTATATGTAAAAAAACATAGATGAAGAAAAGAAAACAAGAGAAGATCATCAGTTGTCCATTTTTCCTTCCAAGCACCTACTACTTGCAGCAATAGCAATGGCCAAATTATAAGAGAGAACCACGCTCCTTTTCATAATTGAACTGTTACATGATGGCACTTTAAGAATGATACTGAAACAGTAGAAGTTGAGCCATGGATAGCCAAATGAAAATCTGAAAGAACATGGCATTTTGTTATCTATCTAACCTTCACTTCAGCTTTCTTTACTGTCTTAATCATGAATCGATCGTCTTGGGTCAGGTAAAAGACACTCCCACTTTTACCAGGGGAAGACAATTCCCTCAAAGCATCATTTCCACATATAGCTAGCATATAATCTGCTGGATCCACATCAAATAAAATCCTCAAGTGTCTGCAAACCAAAACTACCAGTCATGAAAACTTCAGTGAACTGCATTAATGTTTGGCCGGTACAATAAACAGTACCTGAAAACCATGGGGCAATAATCCTTCCACCGGAACTCAGTGGAGTGGTGAGGAGGAGTATTCTTTGATCCCTCAGGAGGAAACCTCGTCCAAAATTTTTCCTTGGGATCAAAATCTCCAGCTCTGAGTTCTCTTAGCGAACCAGGCTTCCCCACAGAGTATCTGAAACCAAACATCCAAAGGAATTAGTAGCAAAAACAATCACTTGTCCTGCAAGAGATCGAGCCACCTACCTGATGCCCAATTGCAGGTTCAACATCAGATCGTAGTTCTTGTGACCTTTCAATATGGTCTGGCCTGGCTTCTTTGCCTCCCTCCTTTCCGACGGGCACGGGATGCTTTGCTGTCGCAGGCTTCCGATCGGAGTGAGACCACCATCCTGGTAAGACATTGCGACCTCGATAGCGTCCACGATGTTGCATGTAATGTCCCCCGCTTCTCCTTCAGACTCCCAGATACAGATCTTGGGAAAGCTTTTCTCGGCAGTGGAGCTCCGACACTCCGCTACTCCTCCATCGGCCGACGGTCTCTTCCTTGACGTTGGAACCATGAATGCTTCTTCAAAAGGCAAGGATAGGCTTCTTCTCCCGGCGATCTCCTTGCAACCGGCAGCGACGGCAGGGCAGAGAGCGCCGTTTGTGCTGATTGCTTCAGGTTTGCTCCAACTACCGACGTAGAAGTTTCCGTCCGGCCAAGTGAACACGCCGCTCCCTTTAGGCTCGCCGTTCTCCCAGTAGCCTTCGTAGCGGTAGCCGTTCGCCCAGATGAGCGCCCCGCGGCCAGCGATCGCGCCATTCCTCCATTCGCCAACGTACTCGTTGCCGCTCCGCCACACGTACCGGCCATGACCCTCCTGGAGGTTGCGCCGCCATTCACCCTCGTAGTAATCGCCGTTGGCGTACCACTTGCATCCGTAATCGCACTCGTCGTAGTAGTCGTTGGTGAAGGTTCGGAAGCCTTCCATCTGTCCGAAGCGGAGCTCGGAGTCCAAGGCCGCGCCGGAGGGCCCGAAGAACTTGCCCTTCCCGGCGATCTTCACTCTCCTAGATTCCTCGCGCGTGCGCTCCTCAGCACGAATGTACTTCCCCCACCCATGGGAAGCTTCCGCGTCTAACTTTCCGACAACTATCTCCACCTCCTCGTCCGGCAAGACCGCAGCTGAGGCGACTCTCCGCCCACCTCCGCCTCCACGAGACCTACTGCATTCGAGTCTGACTGATGGAAGAACCGCCATTGCCACCCGTTTGTCACCATTCTCCCCCGTCACATCCTCGGCTCCGCAGCAACGGCCAGAGTCGACGACGGCGTTATCATCACGTCCGAACGTCCGCATTCTCCGATAAGACGCCTAATCTCACGGAATCGTACCCGACATTCTTCCTCGGACCAGCAAAAGCGCTCCTCGCCTCAACCAAGCTACGATCGCCAGGCAAAAGCAGTGATCGATCAAATCCACAAGGCAGACAGATCAGGAATCCAAACCCTAGACGAGGAGAAGCGAGAGCGACATGGAAGGACGAAGAGGAGGAGCAGGCCGTGCTTAAGCTTTGCTTGTTTTTCTGGCTTTGCTCTGTGCTCTGCTTTTCGTTTGGATGGGGAAGAGGGCGAGGAAATGTTGTAATAACTGCGAAAATAATATTAAAAAAAATACACTCGAAGTACGGAGATTTTTTTTAAAAAACCTATATTTTTTTGTTATTCTGGCGCTTACAATTTGCGTATTATTGATGACCTTTTTGCAATTTCTGTGTTATTCTGATTTAGTCCCTGTGAAAGTATAAATTACTTGGCAGCATATCAAAACTAAAATGATAATCGAGTTTGAATAAGTTTTGCATAAATATTCTTTTTTATTTCTTAATTCAATCATTCAATAATCAACTAAAATATTTACAATGAGAGTCTTATCTATTATTCAATATTTATTCAACGTAAATGTATCTAATAATGGATGCTATTTGTAAATTTAAATCTTTTATCAATCGACTCATCCTTTATCAATCGACTCAATTGACTATGATAACAAATATATCCATCCAATGAATACTCTATCAGTAGATCTATTTAGTCAACTCAATTCAAATAGAGATTTCAACGATAAATTACTTAGTCGACTTAAGGTAAAATAAAACTTTCTTATCATAAATGTAACTAACACTTGTCATGAGCCTTCTAACTCCATCATACCTAACAAACTCACCTCTTCAACTTCTACATCACCTACTAAATATCTTATTAATCTTAATCTCGTTGGACTTTGATTGAAGCTTTTTAGATTTTTTTTTATTATTAAATATTTAATCAATCTTAATTTTCTTAAATTTTTATCATTGTATTGTATGATAATTACTTGTCAAATTTCTACGCTTGTCCACTTGACAAATATGTCAAGATCACAAGTAAAAACTAATTTAAGATTTTTATTAATTATATTAAAATAACTTAGTCAAATTTTACTATTTATGATATCATTACATCAATAATCTTTTCATATTTGACAAATGATTTAAGTTAGACAATAATATAAGAAATAATTCTTTATTTTTTTTCGCCAACCTTAAATCATTTATCTTAAACCTCGCCCCTTTTATTTTTCTCCCTCTTAAATTAGTTATACTTGCACTTGCACTTAATAAACACATCATAATTTCAAAAAAAAAATAACTTAAATTCTTTATTAACCATATCAAAATAATCAAATTCAACTCTACCACTTTCCTAATTAACAAAAGACGAAACGCACACCACGTCTCTATCAATCCATCTCAGAATCAATATAAAAGAGATAAATCCTAATAACTAAAAAAGATAAATAAATATAAAGATGAATTACACGGGATATAGAGATTTATGCTCCGTTAATCCCATATCAAAACAATCTAATTCAACTCGACTACTTTACTAACAATCATACTTAGCATTGAATCCATGTTCAAAGTTGCTCTTGGTGTTCATAATTACAGTGCACTATAAAAAAAAAATTCTTCGGTAGGGATGATTGTAGGACACTGAATCGCTTGTACTTTCGAATTTATTTAAATAATCGATAAAAAAAAATTATGAAGCTAGTGAACCGTCTAAGATTAATCAATTCACAGAATAACTGAATTAATAAAAAAAATAAAATGATAATGGCGTTGAAGTTGTATAAATGGGGCTGGTTCATTCAATGGACTCACGGTTTTCCAAAAGCTTCATCGTGATTATTTTCCTCCATCATTACTCACCTCACCTCACCTCAGCTGACCTTGGGTCACACGGTCTATGCGCAGTACAGTGTCCCTGAGTCTTTAATGCTGGTGGAATAAGATTCGAGGTGATTCGGCTGAAATTTTCTTCTTCTCTACTCTTCTTCTTCTTCTCTTGACAGGTCCTTTTTCTCTCTTTTGATGCCTCTTTTGAGGAAATGCTGCGAAGATGGCTGTGTTCCTTACGGTAATAAGATCTTCTCCCTCCAATTTCTATTGGTCATGCCTTTGGCCGAGTTCAGGTAAGTCTTACTAATAGAAATCATTCCCTTGCAGCCTTTTCTAGTTTACTGCATATGCAGCAACAGATTGATCTCCTTCATCTTATGGAAGCTAAGTATTGCTTAGCACAAACTGAGCACCACACTGAGCTTAGTCTCTAGTGCTTAGTTCTCATACGTATTCCTCTCGAGGTTCGTTTCTACATCCATCAGGTTTTGAGCTCCTTCTGAGTTGTGAAAATTTTGCATGAGTCATTGATGGAAGAAAATGTCATCGGTTTTGATTGAAAATTCTGCTTTTTAGAATCCATCCAACCAAATATCTTGATGTCAACAAGCAAAATCAGAGATTGTTGATGGTAAGTCAATTAAATCACATCTTGATCAATTTGAGCATATTATTGCACAAAATTAAATGTGTCTAGATGCAAACTAAGATAAACTGGGTGAAGAAAAAAAAAAGATATGATGATTCATGTACCTGTAACTAAGCAGTTCTCCGGAGCAGCAAAGTCAAAATATAACAGAGACACGAGTCGATAGAAGACAAAGCAACAATGAGCAAAGCCACAAGAACAAGGGTCATTCTGGCTGTCCTCAACTAAAGATGAAAAACAAAAAAGAAGTTTTAGAGTAACTAACATTTATAATTTCTTCGCATGACAAAATGAGGAAAACATGTGTTGAATCATTGGAGTTAATTACTGAAGAAATGTATGGACCATGAACCAGAACATACAAAGTCTAAGATTAACACACCTGAAACATAAGCCTATACCAACATAATGAACTTAAGACAGTTTACAATAAACCAATTTATGCTTTTGATGTCATATCCATATTGCTCTTCACTTTGAGATCCTTGATTTTTCAGATTTGCTACAGCCAATGATTTAGTTGTGATTTATATAATGATGCAACACAGAAGTGAATCAAACATTTACAATGCTCTGATATAACTTAATTCTTTTATCCATCACAAAGGCAGGTGTTGGTTGGGTGAGGTGTCAGAGAGGCAATGGGTTGATGGATCGAGTGGCACTATAGGCATGGAGGTGGTAGACATTTGGATGTGTTGAGGTAATGGAGATTTAGAAGAAGTTGGAATATTGAACATGAAATTCAGCTTTGATATCAAATAAGCACAAAGCATCAAAAGGAGAAATTAGATAGCAAAGCTTCTGATACCACTTAACGTAGCACTAAAATTGTTATGATACCAAATAGATACAACACAAAGAAAACTATCTTAAGTAGAAATTAGACCTCTCGCACTGAGAAGAAAACTCACAAGAACTCTATTAAAATTGAAGAATATCTAGCACTGGAGTTTTTTATAGAATGAAAAGTGACTTACTTTTCTTAAAAATAGCATATTCCCTATTTACTTTGGGAATTTATATTTTATTAGGATAGGTTATTTTAGGGATTACTCATCTATTAACAAAGTATTTAGAGAACTTTTCAAGGCTATTTTCCCAAAAGAATAAGTCTTTTTAGTACTATAAAAGGGCTCTCAAACAATAACAGATATTCTTCACTTTTATTAAAAAAATTTAGAGTTTTCTTCTCTATGTGAGAATTCTAATTATAGTTATCTCTATGCTGCATAAAATACGCTTGCTTCTCTTCCATCAAGCCAAAATTCCGGCAACGTTTATCCACATTTCATAAAGCTTTCAATAGTATCAAGCTTTGGAACCAGGGCCTATTTTTGATGCTACATGCCATTCAAATGCCATAACTGTTCTTGAACAAGCACATAACTTGTACCATGCCTCTGCTAGGATCTGCATTTCTCTGGTGCAGTTAATCCTTGTGTAAGAAGCTATAGTGAATTCAGCACCATGCATACTCCAAGCAAGCTTTTTGTATTCCCATGGAACTCCAATCATTCGCTATACTCTTCGTTAAAGACGTTCTTTGGGTTAACTATCTCTATTGTGAGGCCTAAGATAACTTTTGAACCACATTTCCTAATGCCCCAAAACACTTAAATTTGATGCTCCATGTTAGCAGCCTTTGCAAAAGCCCTCGACGAAATGGATGCATTTCTGCTTGGGACTTCAATAGAGGTCGAGTGATGGATGACCTTTCACTGTCACCAAATATGGCATTTTGTACTGTGTACCCTTTCAATCAACTAATCCTTTAACTAATAGAAGTTTTAAATTGCCCCCGGGACAATGGTGTAGCGGTTAGGCTCTCCAAGTAGTTAACTGGGAATCTAAGGATCGAATCTCAACTGCGGCGCACTCAAGAATTTTCCTCCAGTGGAACGACAATCCTAAGAACGTTGGCCGCTTGGATAGACCTCCGCAAGCGCTTTCTGATTTATCCTAGTAGCCGGTGAGAAATTTTCGTGGGACCGTGCCGGTTATCTCTAAGATTTATCGGTTCGAAGAATTGGATATCTAGATTACCAAAACAAAAAAAAATAGAAGTTTTAAGTCTCAACTAAGCTTTAAATTTTAATCTGATTGCCTCATCCAATATTTTAGCAATTAATATTCATTCTAGTTAGCCACTTTATTTCCCTTAAAGCCAAGCACATAAACTCATACCCAATACCCTAACATATAATTGTGCCTCCATTGAATTCTTATAATTGTTTCACAAAAATTCAGCTACAATGAGGGGATATCATAAGCTGCATCTAAATGAAAAATAGAATGGCTATCGATACACCATATTTCAACTCCCAATTCTTGAGTTCATTTTCAGAAAGACAGCTAACAATTTTTTTCTCCAAGTTAACAGTTGACCGAAGTTTATAGGAGAATTATTGGAAAAATAATATGGAAAACATTTCTTCATGTCACTAAATCTAACGATCTGTTTTATTACAATGTTTGCAAAATGACTGCATATTATGGTCTCAATAATAAAGCCATTTTAAAGCAACCTAATAATCAGCTTATGCTTTTAGTAAGACAACTATTTAATATAATGAATTTTATCAAAGGTCTTATCTGAAACGCTATCTAATATTATGAACTATCTAATATTCTTATGAACTTTAGTAAGACAACTATCTAAAGGAGCCATTGGATTGTCCCTTAGACTAAATTTATGAATCAATCTTGCAGCCTCAAATGAGTATCACGTTGGTTCCAGTGGATTAACAGAGTTAACTCAAACACCTACTGACCTCACATCTAAGACAGTTGTGTTTGCAAAACATAGATACTCATACAAAACTATTGTGTGGCATCAGGATGCATAATCCACGAAGGTAAATGAACTGCTGCAGTGACACTGTTCTAAAAGACACAAATTAACGTGCAGAGTTTTAAAAGCATGGCGTGTCACAAGCCAAAAAAAAAAAGGTAAAATCCAATTTGGTACTTTGTGCCATTTAAAATTTATATCGAATCAACAATGTTTGGTTCGTTATTTCAATGGGATTAGTTGTTATCTCACATTGGAATTAAGTAGTGGCAAAAGTAGTAAACCAGGTATAACAATGCCTTGAGTGTAAAACCAATGCCTTGAGTGTAAAACCAAAAAAATAATTTATCTGCCTAAGAAGTCCATTTAACTTTGTCTGCTATTACTTTCAGGTATACATACCGTGCTTTGAAATGTTGGCCACACTGTGTACTTTATCTGGCTAGGCTGCTCAGCTAAGAATACTGCTACAGATTTCAAACTCCTATATAAACAAGGAGAGAAAGGAGAGACGACAGTGATTTGGCGAACCTTGTTAACAGGAAGTAGCAACATATGCTCATTTAGGAAAAAAAACCACTTACCATGCAATATCCTTCACCACATTTATCCAAAATGGTTCTTTGTCAAAACCACCTCCATAAGATAATCTATGATGGTCATTACTTCTTAATGATGCACATATGAGATTAGAACTCCAAAGTGATTTTGTAACAGCTCGTCCAGTATTCTATTAAAATAATAAATTTAATAAAAACAAATAAATAATGACTCCAACAATCATTCATTTAGACATGTACAAGATAGACTGAACAAGACCTTAATAAAGGAAAACTTGGTCTTGCCCGGCCGGTGAAATGTCATGGAGACAGTGAAAGGCTTGAACAAAAATATACCTAGAAGGAGGAGGATATGTTACACAAGTAAGATATTCATCAAGATCAAAACAAAGTATTCAATCATGCATCTCATGAATAATATGAATAAAATAGAGGGGGCAGTGCAGACCGAAACCTGAACAAGGTGCCATGCCACCAGCAATTTCCATCTTCCGTTTATGATGTTCAAAACAAAACAAAACAAAACAAAAAGGAAAATGAGATATCATACTAGAGTGATGAATGTCAAATATAATTCAAAGATGGTGAATTTGTAACAGTATATCATTGATGGAAAATGGAACAAAAATCAAAATACCAACAATTCAGCAAACAACAGAAAAAAAAAAGATAAAAAGAAACAGAGAGGCGAGGCAGTTTGAAAGAATTGAAATCATGTTTATTTACTGAAGGGATAAAAAACACAAATTTCAAAAAAGAAAAGCTTTTCCAAAATCTTCGAGTGTAATAGTAAGATACTATTGAGCTTTGTCATACAGCAGAATGAGAGTTGATGCTGTAAATTAGACAATTTCATAGAAGATAAACATCTTCTATCCAAAATGAGGTAACCATTTCTTTTTCTAAATATCACTGATAAAACCAAGACACATACATGGAAATGATCCATCTTTCGACAGAAGAAACTTTACAATCTTATTGTTGTAAAATGACCCGGCCGATTCTGACCGGATCGGAATGAAAAGTCTGCCGGGATCGGCGGAAATCCATATAAATTGAGGGATTTAGGTTAACATCGTGCGTACTTTGAGGGTTCAAGCGCCCAAGATCTCTCCTCGCCTCGCAGAGTCGTCGTACCCAGCAGCAGAGAGGGATGCTCGCGACGATGGAAGGGAGAGGCAGACCTGACCTGATCTTGGCAGCTCGTGCGATGGGCGAACGAGAGGGGGCGGAGGAGCTCGATCGAAGTGTGTGCGGGTTACCGCTTAGATTTTACTAATACCTAAAAATTAATTAAGTCGATCATTAAATAATATTAGTATTGGAGTAATCTTTTCAAGATCAAACAAATTTAACCAATTAGCTTGGATTTTAGTTTTAATTCTTAAAATATTAAATTCTAGATACTATGATCGAAATCTCTTGAAAGATTCGATCTTCGTTGAGATTCGGAGGATTAATTTATTTGCACAGAAGAGCGAGCATGTTGAAATCTAGATAAAGTTATGATGCTTCTTTATTTATTTAAATTTTAATCAGGATCCAGAATCCTAGGGACCTACCTACTCGGAATATTTAAATTATCATCTAAATAATTATGATTAAATTATACTATATTTATAAAAATTAAAAATTAAATAAAATTGAGGTTTATATAAATATTTATAATATTTATATTTATAAATATTATAGACATGAAATTGAGGTTTTTAAGTTCAAAATCTATTTTTTTTACTTTTGAAAGTGGAACTCATAATTAATATATTTAATTATTTCAATATAATTTAAAATAAATTATTTTATTATTAATTATTTCAGGTTAGTAATAATTAGAGTTGTATTTATTAGTAAATTATTATTTTAAAAATAAATACAGATAAGTGAAAAAATATATAAAATATTTGTAATTAAATTAAAATT
>JBBUKS010000060.1:3495590-3527589 GCA_038050645.1 Hedychium gardnerianum
AGAGTCCCAGCACCAAGGATGAGAAGCCATGAAGGGTATTTCCGAGCAGGAATTTCTCTAGGGATTTGGTTGGTTCTAACAGGAAATTGTATTTCCTCAGCTCGGGTGCCCAAAAAACCACCTACCAGAGTCAGTGGCACTGAGATGCAGAACCACAAGGAAAGTAGAGTGAAATACAGTGAGATAGGAATAGCTCCAGTACTCTTGCTTCCCCAGAGGATGAAGTTTAATACAGTTAGAACGACAAAGACAATTCCTGGAAAGAAACAAGCGATCGACCAGCAGAGTGATCGCCAGCCTTCGGATCCTCCTTTGATGGTCCTCCACAATCGGACACCAACATATCCAGCAACAATGCCGAGGAAAAGATAGAGAATTATCATCCCCGTCAATAGCATGCCACGCGAGGCAGGAGACATGAACCCAAAAGCAGCAAACACAATTGTTACAACTGCCATGCCTGTAATTTGTACGCCATCTCCAATCATGACACAGAGAAGCTTTGAGCATGTTGGCTCTCTGAACACATCACCCACAACAAGTTTCCATCCAGAGAGCTCCTCATTCATCTGAGCTTGGGCTTCTTTGTCCAGCTCTTCATACCTGGTTAAGTCCCTCCGAACTGTTCTCAAGAAAATTACAAAGACGATTCCAGCCAAAAAGAAGATAACCATCAAAGAGTTCATAATTGAGAACCAATGAACCTTTGCACCCTCCATCCTCAGATATGCATCCCACCTTGATGGCCATCTGATGTCACTTTTAACAAATACAACTTCATAGGTAAACGAGATCTTCTCCTGCTCCCGAATGGTCTGGGACTTGTCAAGCTCCAATGGACAGTTCACAGGATCAACCTTATCATACATGTTCAGCTTCAGCATTGCCTCCGGATCACGCTTCACGCTGCAGGGAATCACTTCAAATCCGACAATCTCATATCCATGTTTCTTATCATCAGTTTCTGCAATCATTCCCATCCCCTCTTCTCCTGTGGTCATAACTGCACCACGCCCTTCATACTCATGAACCAGCACCTTAAACTTCAAGTGGTTGATGATGTAGTCTTCAGAGCTTCCTGTTGGAGTATACCCAACAGGAAATCCAGTCCATTGAATGACAATACCGTTCGCCTCAGTGAACCTTCTCACAGGAAGATTGTCAAGTATCATGTTCACTTGGTAGAGATCACGTGTCCTCTGCTTCAAAAGTTTGACCTCATGCTCATTCAATGAATTTGTGGTGCACAAGTAAAGTGATTCATTGACATTAACACGGAATCGGTACGGAGAGTTATCAATCTGGTCACCCAAGAGAAGTTCGCCCAAATTCTCTGCACTCTTTTTGATTCCACTTTGTGGATGGCAATATGGAAGGCTGTAATAGCTAAATGGGAGCTCAGTCTCAATGGAGGTGAGGGAATTAACTTTGACAAATATGGTCTCTCCTGGCGGGTAAGTGTGCATATAACTACCAGGGAGATAAAATGCATTACCAGAGCTACACAACAGAAACACAGCCAGAAAAGCCAATGTAAAGAATGAGAAAGACATCCTCGAGGTCGAAAAGAATCCCATTGACACTGTTCTTTTATGCTCTTTCTTCAAACAGCTCAGATCTAAAATCCCAACACCAAAGTCCTTCACAATTCACAAGATGATTGAAGAAATCTGCGGCAAAAACAAAGCTGCGCGTCATTCAACCCTAAGCATCCATTTTTTTTCCGCTTCGAATTGATTAGAAATCTTCTAGGTATTAACAGTATCAAAAGCTACTGAAAAAATATATGTAAATCAACACCCAGTCAAATCAAAACCAGAAAGAAACAAAAAGCTCTAAATTCTAAGATTATTTTCCTCATCACAACCAAGTAATAAACACCGAGAGCCAAAATTAATAACCCTAAATGGGAAAACAAGCTATCTCTTCCTTCCGCATATTAAAAACGACAGGTCCCGCCCTGCATGAAATCGGAAAATCGCACAGATCTGGAAGATCCTCCCTCCTTGGATCAACAAGATGGGGGGGAAAACACCATTTATTTGGCAGATAAAAACACCAGATCCAGAACTCATGGTCCGTGGATCTCGACGGAAAATGCAAGGTACGTGCATTGTGGAGAAGACATTGCATAGATCCGAGGTTGAGGACGAAAGATTACCTCATCGACGGGAAGATCCGACGGCGACTGGATTCGAGGTGTCCTCAGATCTGTCTCCGCAGAGTGAAGTTTGGAGACGGAAGAATGAGGAGAATGCAATAAACGTTGGAGAGAAGTGGGGGCGTGGATCGATGAACATGAACCGCTTCGTTTGGACCCACCGATTTATTATTTCTCACGTAAGCCCAACACAGTGGCTGAGGCATCGGGAGCCATAATTTATTTATTTTTATTAATCAAATATTTAATTTTTTTAATTAATTCTTTTTTTCCTAACTCAGTTTTATGAAAAAAAATATGATAAATTTAAAAATATAAATATTTAATTTAATCTCTTTTTTTTTTATTAATTACAAGATAAATTTAAAAGTATAAGTATCTCATTGATCATGAGATAAATTTAAAAACATAAATATCTCGTGATTCAATTATTAATGTTGCAAATTTTTTAATTTAAATTATGAATATTTGAGAATTACTGAAGTATTATTGTCGTGAGAGGCGTTTTAATTTATAAGTTGACTTTTTAACTTTAATTAAATAAACTTGCCCGAACAGTGACTAGTGCATAAGGAGGCAGGAACCTGACTACTAGCCAGAATTTGATCCCTAGAGCTCATTATGACAATACCTCATGCACTAGCCAACAGCTCATCCCGTGGGGACAAACTTATTTATTTATTGATCATTAAATATGTTGTTACATAATATATAAATTTAATTTATGCTTTATTAATATCAAAATTTTGAATTATTATATTAATTAAATTATAAAAAATATGAGTATAATCCTCAGTAATGTAGCTTTTAAATAGCATCAATTAAACTCGTTAGAACCCTTTTATTTATTTTTAACAGCGCAATAGATTTATTAACAATTACAAAGCATAATAATATATATTTATAAAAAATTATAAAGTTTATTTCTAAGAGTATATTTATTAATAAGTATTTAATATATTATTAAAAATTGTAAAATACACTTTAACTTATTTTTTTAAGATTATTAACAGAATAATAAATTTATAAAAAAAAAATTATTCTGCAGGGTTAAATAAGTCATTTTATTATGTCCAGAGATTCTCCGATTTCTATATTTGTGATCTGGATACGCTATCCAAAGTCCTCCAATCACTCGCTGCCACCTCATCTCCCCCATATCGACTCCCTCCCCGGTTCTATTTTCCACCTCACGTTCTCCACCGCCGAGTTCTTCATAATCTCCAACCCAATCCGTTCCACCTCCCACCTCCACACTCGACCAGGCCATGGCTTCCACCGCTCTCTTCACCTCCTTCGCCGGCCTCCGCCCCCTCAAGCCCATCGACTCCCTCCGGTTTTCCCAAACCCGGTTCGTCCCCGTCCAGTCGATCGGCCGGCCGGGAGCGGCGGTCCGGGCGGAGCTGAGCGCGCCGTTGGTGATCAGCCTCAGCACGGGGCTGTCGCTCTTCCTCGGACGCTTCGTCTTCTTCGGCTTCCAGCGCGAGAACGTGGCGAAGCAGGTGCCGAAGCAGAACGGGATACCGCACTTCGAGGCCGGCGACGAGCGGGCCAAGGAGTTCGACGGCCTGCTCAAGTCCAACGACCCGGTCGGGTTCAACATCGTCGACGTGCTCATGTGGGGCACGATTGGCCACGTAGTCGCCTACTACATCCTCGCCACCTCCAGCAACGGCTACAATCCCAATTTCTTTTGACGGATCGAATCATCGTGTTCTTGCATCGATGCGTTTATGTTGGTGTACATTTTAATTTCATGAATATATATGATGGAATTATGTGGCCATGGGATCGCATAGTTTTAAAAACAGTGCAAGAATTCACATAAAATATCTTATTAGCGTAAAGTAGTTTTTAAATATGATTATAAAATAAACTGTAGACGAATGAATGAATGAGAATAAATAAATAAATAACGCATTTTACTTAACCGCGTCAAGAAGAAGTTTAAGTATTATAATTTCAAAAATACATATCATATTTTTGGTATACCTAATTTTTCTTTCCATATTCAATTTTTTTTAATTTTAATAATTTCAAAAACACATATAATATTTCTGTTATATCTCCCCTTTCTTTCCACATTTAATTTTTTTTTAATCCATTTAAAAATTTATTATTCTTAATTTTTATTATCAAATTCAAATATGAAAACATGATGAGTACATGAGGAGACTTATAAAAATATATTAATTTTTATTTAAAACAATTCAAAATTCAATAAAATTAGATCATTTAAAAATTTATTATTTTTCTAACCAACAACAATCTAGAAACTCATTGATAATATTAATTGGTAAATATTATTATCTTAAATTTTATAATAAATTTATATAAAAATTTATTAATCTCAATTTACACTTGTTTTTAAAGTTGTGTAAGTGAAATGGAAACTTTCTCACACACTTTAATAAAATGCCAAATAAATAATGCTAGCATTCAAGAGACGAGAAGACGATCTAAAGAAATGAGTACCTCAACGAACATGCGAGCATTACAAATGGAGGATAATAATACAGGACACAAAATGCACTTGGGTTCGATGACAAAGATGTATTTATTAGAATCTTACAGCTGAGCAACATGCTCTGGGAGGCTCTCCATCTGTATAGGATGCCTATGTGTTTGCTGTTGATATCAAGAACTGCATGGTGTAAAAGCCATTTTCCACCTAGTTACCTAAAAGTTCCATCTTTTTTTTTTTCGCAGATGATAAACAAAATAACGAAATGGCAAAAACATTATGATCGATGGAAGATGTGTTACTCGGGTCACTTGAAGGGAGCAATAATTCTTCTCCTAAACTTGGGAGTCTCCCTCTTCAGATACATCTTCTCCATGTCATTCAGAGAGCGGCTTGATCCATCAGGCAAGCTGACAAACCTCACGCCACCGCCACTTCCACGTTTATCGCGGGGGCCTAACTTCTCGACAGTGAAGTTCCATCCCGATGATGGTCGCCTTCTGCTATACTTATGCCATTTGACCTCCCCAGCAACCTTGAATAAAAAAAGAAAAAGGACGAGAGATGTAGAGGGCAGATCAAGCTACAAAAATTATTCATAAAAGTCTATCAAAATACACCATAATCAGGCTTGGCAGATCATTTAAGAAAATGGCATCACAACAGCATTGCTAAAGGATATACTTCAATTTTCTTGGAAGAACAGCATGTTAAAGGATTCACTTATTCACCACAGCAATTACAATTACTCAATATCAGTGAAGATCAATGCAAACAACCAAATATTGGAACTGCTTTTTTAACCATAATAGCAAAAGAGGAAACATAATTGCAAAAAATCAGTAGAAACAAGCATAATGCCTTGAACACTTGCCAGGCCAGGTTCTGTTGGAAAGTAAACCTAAAGTTCTGTCTACTTAGAGGACCAGAGCCCAAATAGAGGTAAAGGAAGAGGGAAAGTAGTCATTTCTCGTCTACTTTGGCAGAAGAACAAAAAGCAAGCGAAAAGAAAGAAATAATTTGGCTATCTAATCTTTTCCCCACTCACAGTTCCTTCCAGAAGTGTGTGGGAGCGGGAGCAGAGGGAAAAATATGTTGAAAAATCAAGTTTAACTATGACATGTCTGGCAACAACAAAATCAAAGGATTAGAGTTATCATTTTCTCTCATTTCCTTTTTTCTCTCTCTTATTTCAGGCAGACAAAAAAAAATCCCTCCCTTCACTCTTCCTCCCCCTCTTCCCTTACCTACAAGTCTTCCTTTCTTTCCCCACTTCCTTCCCTCAAGTAGATACAAAATAACTGATTCCTCAACTTCATCCAGGGACAACTATCTGTTAATTAAGTTAAATGCTAATAAAGATAAACGATAAAGCAGATTATTATGCTTCCATCTGTTTTATTTTTTCTTGAACATTTTCTGCTCTAAACCTATCCAAAAAGCAGCTAGCGCCATGGAGGTTCAAGCCCCAAAAATTAAATAATTAATTGTGATATATAGCCCAATGGCGTAAAATGATCCATATAACCGACCCAATATAGTAGGATAAGGCCCCACATAGTGAGATAAAGCTTAATTGTTGTTGTAATTGTGATATGTGAGGTCCAATGGAGGATCACTTATGGTCAAAATTTGGTACACCAAAATTACATGGCAATAAATAATTAAGCTGAATTGAAGATAGTTATTTCATGTGGCCACTATATGCCATGACAATTTGCCCATAGAATAGATAATTAATTGTGATTGTGAGGTCCAATGGAGGATCACTTATGGTCAAAATATAGTACACCAAAATTACATGGCAATAAATAATTAAGCTGAATTGAAGATAGTTATTTCATGGGGCCACTATATGCCATGACAATTTGCCCATAGAATAGGGTGAAAAAAGCTGTTGCGCTGATATGTAATATTGAAAAGCAGAAAACCAAAGGAAAAAAAAAGGAAACTAACATACTAAACTTCTCTCATCCTTACATTCAAGTAAAAGAAATATCAAATATTAGGCGAACAAATGGAACAACTAAATATGCGAATAATGACTGAATAGACTATTTGCTTGATATATCACACATCTAATCCGCAGTTAAATCATTCAATTTGTATTTGATATTAGAAACATTCACGAATCTCTATATCATATGTTTCTAGCATTAATGCATCCTTCTGCATTGAATGCGGTAATGAAAGTTTTCTTAAGAAACTTACTTTCTTCTTGTTGAAGTTCAATCTTTGCACAAACTCTTCATACAACATTTGATCTTCCTTCATTGAGATCTCATAAAGAACTTCATCAGGGTCCCTTGTTATTCCATCCCAGTCCTCAGGCATAACCTTGAAGTTAGGTTTGTAAGGAAGAGAGGCAACATGAAATTCCTTATCATGGGAAGTGAAAAACCTGCAATTTCATAAAAAAAATATATAAAAAGATCTAACTTATATAAAATTCACTATAATCATACATAAACTCCTTGAAACAAATTCACACTAGCTCGAATGTTTCATTAAAGGATAAAGTAACACCTTGCATTTGAAATCAAATTAAATTATGTTTGCATATCCTAATTCAATACATGAAAAAAGTAAATATACTCCAAAACTAGTAAGACACTAGTGAACCATAGATGTTATCATGTAATACAACAAAAAACTGTGAGTTCCAATTATTTGGCATTAGCTACAAGGCTCAAACTCTAGACAAATATATCACCAGTAGTATTACAATCTTTAAAGTTACTCTTAGAGTAGCGTATGTAGAGTTATTTTCTCCATTTATTCCTCACATAACCCTATTTGATTAAACTAATTCTAAATTATAATTTATTGATTATTTTTGGACATATTCATGTCATCTTCTAATTTATATCTTTTATCATCTGTTGAAGTTACACCTAGCCTATCTAGATAGTAGCACTTTAGTTTTTCTCAGAACCTCATACATCAATCTAAACATTCTCATCTTTGTTATACAAATTTATGATATGTGTTTTTCTAACTAACCAACACACTGACAAGTTGTTCTTTTAACATAATGCACATAGTGGTTGCACAAGGCTCTAGAAGCTTCTCTTAATTTTAACAATCCACTTTTATCCATCTTATTAATGATATCTCAGTGTTGAATAATGGATCTAAGATATTTAAAACTCTCACCACCACCCCTCACTTCTTTTCCTATTGGTGAAACTATATTTTGAAAATCTGATTGCAATTCAACTTAGTTTAAAATAATTTGCTCTCAAGCTTCTCACATAATTAAAGCTTCATGATCATTATAACTAAATTTTTATCAAATAGCACACTATCATTTACAAATAATATACAACAAGAATGTTTATCATGAATTTAACTAGTAGGTACATTCTATTATAAAGATAATAAATTGATCCTTCTTCAAAATTATAGGGAAGCCATTTATTACACCCTCTAATACTAGTATTGTATATACTCTTTATCACATCAACATATGAAAATAAAATTTTCTACATATTCATCGATTGTGTTACTGAATAAATAACAACTGCAGAACTGCTAAATATTTTTTTAGTCATCTATAGTTAAAACAACATTATATATCACCTTTGGTCATAGAAATTGGTACAGCAAAGAATTTCTCCAATTATTGAGCATCTCCTAATTTCTTACAATTTTATTAAATGATTTATTTAATTAAATTACACCTTGATCTCCCAAAATATTGCGAACTTCAATATGGATATCATAAGTGCCTACACTGCATATTTTTGATCTAATGTTACAAACAAATTCATGATACATAAAATTTCTTGTAAAAAATAGTTCTTCATCTTTTATTGATATTTGTCACAAAAAGTTATATTACCAAGTATCAAAAGCAAGTTTGTTTTCCTATAATGTACAATATCTCATAGCCAAGGCATGGAAATGTTTCTGGTCCTTGACCACAACATACCTAAATATAGCTGTTGTCAATTTCACAATTCCAGATCAATTTCTCTCTCAAAGTTACCTCATCAATCTCATTGTAGACTTGAGGATTTCAGATCTATGCCCAGATATTGAAAAAACAATTTTAATTCAACTGTTAGGATAAAGGTTGAGAATATATAAATGAAACACACATTATACTCGGAAAATGAAGGGGAGAAAGCATGACTTTTTTGTTGCTTCCATTACCGCTAAATTCATTTTCAAATCTCAAAATCAAATAGTACCAATTTTGTAATCTCAAATGTATATATATATATATATATATTTCTTATCAATCTTTACACAGATTTAGCATTTCTAACATAAAAAGGAGGATATGTTATGATCATTAAAAGCATATCACTTACATGGGAATATGAATCTTATATTGATCTCTATGAGACTTGTAGAACTACACAATTCAAATGAAATACTAAAAATGAGATGGTAATAAAAGAAGAAATCTTAAGAGTAACTTGAAAGTGAATTGCACAGAGTATGTGATCCATTGGTCCTTATATGCGCTAGTCTCATTTAAGTGGCACTGGTTCGTAAGATTGGTTAATCTGCCAATCCATAGCAGCCGTGAGTTGCAGCCTCTGCCACAACACACCGACTGCATAGTCTTTCCAACCTTGCAAAGAAAATATCACAATAAATTTTAGAGGGGCAGTAAAAAGCAATATTAACTTGTTGATCAATAAATATTCAAGTAGTGTATAGTCAGGTGAATCTCATGAGCATCACTCCTATGGATAATTAACTTGGCTTCATGGACAAGTAAGCAAACTCCATACCTAACAATAGTGTATAGTAGCAAAAGAAAATCTCTTCTGTATCTTCTTTGTCAAAAATAACTCATCATATAGTGCCACAGGCATATGGATGGATATCAACCAATACTGTACAGAGTTAAACCTTAAATCGATAATAAACAATAAAAAATGCATCCCTTCAAGTCTGAAACTTATTGAAGAACAATAAATATCATCATTCATACAGTGCACGGAAGAAACTAATTTTCTATGACAAAAACAAGTGTTGCAATCTTATAAACCTTGATGATTATTGCAAAAAAAAAAAGTTCTTTTCAAGATTCACTATGATCATAAAAACGAAGCTAGTTCCGTATGTCAAAATATCTATTCCCTAATAGTGCATTCATATCACAAGAAATCAAAGGAACTTCCGAAGCATGCATTTGCTGCAAATCAAATTCTGTCACATTTGAACAAGAAAAAAACCCTGACAAAAACATTAACTTTGTTTTGTTTTCTTGCAGTGAGTATTAGCTTGATGGGAATGAACTATTGGCCAAATTATTAAACTCAAAATTTGGTGATCGTAGACTCATTAGCGACTTATACATCTCAAAATTAGACCAAACAATTTAAAATGAGGTTAATTGGTTGTCAAAATTTTCTCAATAAATTAAACACGAGAAAAATAAGTTTTGAATTACATAATTCAAATTGCTTTTTTCTTTGCCAAAATGACACGTCCATAACTATCCAATTCTACTCTAGTTAATATATATATATATATATATATATATATATATAAGATTTTGTTATGCCACTCACCCGTGTGCGTGTATTTTGTTTTTTTTAGAGCTTAGGGTTTAGGGTATAATATTTAGGCTATAGGAAGTGTAAAAAAAACACATGGTGCGCACAGGTGAGCTGCATAAGGTGAGTAGGGTAACATTCCTCTATATATATTTCTTTTCATGTATCATCCCCTCTTAGATACTAGTTATCTATTCAATAGAACCAACTAGTTTCTAGAAACTTTCTACAAAATTCAACAACCTATGCAATCAGCATGTGCTTTAATGCAGAGTTTGCAGCTTATGCATCAGAGTTCAGATAGCACGAACTATACTGGAGGAGGAAAATTAAGTAATAAATTATCGGAAGAAGAATAATTTGTGTCCCTGAATTAACTTACTCAGGGAAGTTATCTAGCAAAATCTCGATAGAATCATCCAATGGCTTGCCCCGCTTCTTCTCCTCCTCTTCTTCCAACTGCTTCAGCCATAGGATGGCGTGCACTCTCTGACGCATGATCCGGTAGTCCTTGGCTAGCCTCTCCACCGTGTACACCTCTGGGTTTTCTTTATGGAGCCGGTACATCTCCGCCTTCTCGGAGTCCTTCAGATACGCTCCCCTAATCCCAGGTTCCTTCACCTGCTTCAGAAGATGGCACGTCTCCTTCATCTTCTCCCCCCACCCATCGACGAATGCCTTGTTTTGCTTATTGTCCTTCTCCAGTGCCCGCATCAGTTCGTCCTCCTCGTCCATAGTTTTCACCTGGTCCACCAGCTCGCTCGTGGTGGGATTGACCTGGCGACCGACGGCCTGCCCATCAAAGTGATCCTTCGTCAATCCTGTGGACCACGAAGAAACCTCTCCCCAACCTAGGCCGCCGGAGGCAGCGGACTGGGACTGGTCGGAGTCACCCCAGATCTTATCCCAAGCTTCATCCTTTTCTCCTCGACTAGCATCCCCGTCGCCGCCGCTTCCAGATGAGGAGGCGGAGAAGTGCCGGATCGAGCTCAGAGCGACCAATCCAAACACACGGCTAGAATCGGCAGATGGAAGAGGAGGCGAGGGTGCTTTGGGGACGGAGGAAAGGCTGCGCCGTAAGAGGAGGGCTCGGACGGACGACAACATCTCCGATCGAGAAGCAACAGAACTGTACAAGGATTTTCTACGACTGCGCAGCTTCTTCTTCCGTGATCGGAGATGGATCTTTGAAGGTTTGAACCCGTCGCTAGGGTTTATGTGGCTTCGCACATGGCGGTGATCCGCCACACAAATAAAATCCCACCATCAGAGCCGTCCAGGCTTCGCTCAGTGGCGGCGACTCTATGAACAAAACCGTTCGATTCTCCGCCAAGACAAAATTAGTTTTCATTTTCTTTTAATTGGAATTTTTTTCTTTACTTAATCAAAAGGCTCTTTTCTTAGGAAAAAAAAATTAAGAGCGTCTAGAACTATCGAAGGGTCATTTTTTTATTTGATCATTTTACATTAGTGTTTTTTTATAATCGGGCTGTCTTCCCGATGATAAAAAATGAAACGCTCGTTTTAATATTCTCGTCAATTTATTTCAGAATTAATATGGAAAAAATAAATCATGGAGATTAGTTTAATTAACCCGAACAATGACCAGTATATGAGAGAGGACAGGAATCTAGCTACTAGCCAGGATTTAATTCTCAGACCTCATGATGGCAACACCTCGTATACTAGTCATCAGTCCATCCCGTGGGGACAATCGGGCGATCTTCCTCGTTTGTTTGTGGAAATACAAATATGTAAAAGAAAAAATTTATCACTTTAACGGTCTCTTACGATTATCTCATATTATTATAATAATAACAATCAATATATCAATCCTTTACATTATTAAACTCTATCCCTTACTATATCATCATCTATACTTAAATAAATTTCATTTTATTTTATTATTACTAATCAAGTCTTGGATCTTCTTCTTCCTCGTTTAATATGTGTATTTGTCATAGTTTCATATCGTCTAACTGGAGCATTTATTGATCGTCTAAGTGTATGCTCGTACCATCTCAACGTGTCTCTCGAAATTTTTTCTCAATAAATATTATTTCTACTATCTTTTTAATACTCTCATTTCTTATTTTGTCCATCCTTATATATTCACAAATTCACTTTAATATTTTTATCTATTATTCTCATCTTTTACTCATGTGTTCGAGTCATAGTCCAACGTTCAATCTCATATAATATAATAGGTGTAACTGTTATTTTATAAAAAAAAATTTTAAATTTTAAAGATACTTAATTAATAAACCATGTATTTTCATCGATTTCATCCGGAATTCATGCTCAATTTTATAAATCAATCATATATATGATAATCAACTCAACTACCCCCTAGGGGCAATTTGAAAACGCAAATGACTCCTCGTCTAATTCCGAATTTTCCATATTATTGGAGGAAATAGCTGAGAATAAAAATATACGACTTCAAATTTATATATGACAGTTTTGAGTTATGATCCTAAACTAATCTTACTCTCAAAAATATGACATAACAATTTTAGAGGGTTTAAGAAACACATTTGAATAATTATTTATAAAATTAGTGTTTGAAAAATTAGTTTTTGTAATTAATAAATTGAATAGGGATAGAATGATTATTTTCGTAAATTAATTTTTCAAGTAAATAAAAAATTAATATTTAAGATTATTCGAGTAATAGAAGATTGATTTGGTATAATCGAATAAAAGTATTAGTTCACATATGCTGGATTCATGAACTTGAATACACAAATGTTAACTAAGTACACGTAAATGTCAATCCGCATGGAGTAGAGGGATAAAGAAATTAAAATAATTAATTCTGATTTGTTTACCCCTCAATGGTTTACTCAAGTAGCTCATGTGTAAACCAATACTTTTTTTTTCTACCATGAATCATTTACTAGTTCTTAGAGTGCTCATTATCATATAGTTAATCAAATTTTAATTAACTTATTTTTTTTTGCTAGATTGCCATTTATTATGTGATTGATTTGTCACATTCAAATTAATGATAATAATTAAGATGTATGTAATAAAATGTTTATTATTTGTTGCATCCAAGTGTGCATCAATGCTTCAAAACTTGACATTGTTCATGGCTGGAATTTGAAAATGTTGATGATGATTAAGAATTGCTAGAAATTAGTTTTATAATCATTTAATGAAATAGGGATATGAATGCACTGTTTCATAAGTAGATCACTAAAGAAGAAGAAGAAGATGATAATAAAAAATAATAATAAGCTTCCACAGGTTGACACTGACATAAAACTAACTGCAGTCTCTGTTGATGCATCATGGTTTGGTTACAATTTAGCAGGTCAGAAGAAAAGGAAAAGTATCAGCTAAAGAAAAGAATTAATTTTTATTTCTGGTATCAGTGCATATTATCATTAGCAAACCACAAAAATCAACATTTATTTTGCTATTCTGGAATTAAACTTAACCAAAGGAATAACCATCTTTGCTTCTGCATTCTACAACAGTGGTAGGCTTGCTCATCATCTGATGATAAACTGACACAGAATTTGGCACAGGAAGTAATGGACCTGGCGAAGGTTCCTCCTTGGGCTCTACTTTATGCATCATGTATCCTGCTTCAATCGGATGCCCATGGCTTCGAAATGAATGGAGTGGAGGAGAAATTGGCATCTTCACTGCTGCCATGGGATTGAATCCAGCCATAGCAAGGTTGACCAAGCTTGGCTGTTCCATTGCAAAAGGAAAGCCGGTAGCAGTTCCTAGCTGATCTATTGGTGGAAAGTTGAATGCGGTGAGAGGAGTGTCAGTGTTGAATCTTGCAAATCTGTCTTGGATTGGCTCATGCTTTTGCAGAAGACTGAGAGGTTGGGTAGCTGAACTAGATGCCGCATTTGAGGGGCCAGGGTTGGGATGACTGATTCTTCTTGTCGTTGGGTTTTCGTGGTTATGTTTGCCCTCGTAGGTCGTGATCACTGATTTGAGATCATGCGAAGCCCTCTCGATGTGCTTTCGGACCAAGCACCCAGGGTTGGTACACTTGTAGTAACTCCTGCAACCAAAAAATTGCATCTTGGTGTTTGAGGAATATATTTTATAAGCTCAAGACAAAGACACAAAGAAAACTAGGTGTGGCAGTTTCCAGGTGAAGATAATAGTAAGAAGCCATGTTAGTCTCAACTGTTTGAGATTGTCATACCTTGGATTTGGGTTACCTTTTACAACCTTTTGACCATATTTTCGCCAACGAAATCCATCATCAAGAATGTCGATCTCAGTTATTGCCTGAATCACAATTCTTGGTTCACGAATTGTTCTTGAAGCAGCATTTAACTCAACAACACAAGCATCTAGCTTCCTGAATCAGAATGAAAGAAAGCAAAACAACTGAGTTATGTTGGACATGGACACGAATAAATAGATTACCGAATTTAGCCCAAAAGATAGAATTTTTCTTGCTCAACAAAGAGAAGGCAAACTTTAAGTGGTTGCAATTGTTAACCTAGATTTTGATTCAGGTTCATCTCTATCACCATCACCACCAAGGGAGATGCTGCCATGGGTTTCTCGATCATCTTCTTCATCATTGGACATTGTGGAAGAAACACCAATAGAATCAGGGGATGAATGATTACCATCTTGATTCTCTTGCAAGGTGTTAGAAGCATCACAGAATTCAGCAGCAACAGATGCTGCTGAAGTGGCCTCCGGTCCATCCCCCAAACAATCTTGGCATCCATTTCCACTTTGAAAGCTTCCTTTTATTGGGTTTTCATAAAAACTTGCTTGTGAGTCAGGTTGTTCTGAGCCATCACTCTGAAGGTCATTGAATGGGCTCGAAGAAGGAACACCAACCCGGCGATTAAGGCTAGGCTTCAGGTGGTTGTGGAAACCCTTGTAGATTATCTCAGTGATTCTGCCTTCATGAGACCGCTCCACTTTCTTCTTCATCAGACAATTCGGGTGTGTGCATTTGTAGTAGCTTCTCGGACATTCACTACCCTTTACTTGTTTCTGCCCATATTTTCTCCAATTATATCCATCCTCAGCTGGAGTCCCAAGAGCTGCAGAGAGTTCCCCTCTTGGGCCTGCTCCGTTTTGCTCGTCACTCGCTGCAACAGTATCCAATATTTGCTGGTGTAGGATGTCATTATTTGTAGTGTTTTTTCTTTCAGTTGCAATAGAAGAACCAGATTGTATGCAGAATTCCGGCTGGTATTGAAAGTTCTTACTGCCAGCTTCAACTTTTCGTGCCTCTGTGGGAATTTCCATCTGAACATACCCTTCAATGCTTGGTAGATCAAGCTGAATCGGAAACGAAAAAAGTAACAACATTAATATGGATATTTGTTAGAAAGGAAAGCTCTAGCTCTGCTTGGTTTGCACAAAAATCTATTTCATGCTTTATGAAATCCAATACATTAGCTATTCCTGCATTCAGCTACAAACTCATCCTGGAATACCAATTTCGATAGGACACTCCTAAATATAGAAATGACTCAAGAGAAAAGTAGGAATTCATAACTGCATAAGTCATATACAAGTTACATCATATTACCTTCCTCACCAATCTAGAGTGATGTGAATCGGATTCTAAAGGAGCCTTGAAAGTAAGTGCTTCAGAGATGTCTTCAAATATGTTGTATTCGCTTTTTGCAAACGCTGTTGAACATGAGACAGGCATTGTGTTTGAAGAAAGATACTCCAAAAATTCAAGTTTGCTTGTGGCTGGAGATGGTTGATCCTAGAAATATGACACTTATGTATCAATTTCAAGAGGTATGATTTACTCATTCTAATTCATAAAAGTACTCATTTACCAATCTCTATTGTAATAATAACAAGATATAGACATCACTATTCACTACCAGTTCAATGGATTCATACCATTAATCATAGGAATAGTCAGTATGATAATTGGGTGAAATCCATTTTCTTGAACTCTTTTTTTAAAGAAAACTATGTCATATCGACAAGTTTGAAGAAAGAAGTATCAAAGACTATTTAGCATCAACAACTTTGTGATTGTTGGATAAGAATGAAACAAAACCTCCACATTTTTTCCAAACTAGATCCGTTAGAATTTATGCAGGCCTCTTGAATTCACTGTAAAACCTGATCAATACAAGGTAATGGCGGGGGTAGCATCTCACCGATATATCCAAAAATAAAGCTGAAGACTCCAACAATACGGTAGGACTGAGACCCGGTGGAATTGTCAGATAAGGCGAAGGAATTTCCAAGGATGAAATTGCGCCAGTGGATGGAATGTTAGCTGTATCAAGCTTTGGAACATTGAAACCTTTTCTTGTTGCCATCCTCTCGGCAAGTCCTCCAAACAACTTCGGTTGAGGCGAGAGGCCATTAAAGGAATTGGCTTCAACCTCGCCTTCTGTTTTTGAGCTCACATTCACCTTTTGGTTTCCAGGGTTCCATGAAAGCCCCAAATTTCCATTCTCTACCAAGAAAGCTGGTAATGATCTAGAGCCAAAATCTTCAGTTGAAGAGCTTGACAATAGGGTTCTCGAGCTTGGATCCGGAGGCAGCCAGCTACCGATCATGCCGCTGTTATTATCCATCTCAACCATTATCTATTCAGCTTTCATCCTGATTCAGCTGAAACTTTGGCAGAATCTGAGTAATGAAAAGGAAAAAAATAAATCTTATAACACCAAATTCATCTTTTAGGTAACAAACAGCTTCTCACCTCAATTCGAAATCTTCCGGGTGGAACGCTCGGCAGCAAAAAGCTACCAACTTTAGGGCAAATTACGATCCGGCAAGCGCTGCCAACTTTAGGGCAAAAAGCTACCAATGCAGCCACCAAACAGCCGAGACGAAGCTTCCAAAAGCATGCAAATTTACGATTTTGAAGCCAAGCTCGGAACAGGAAGGAATAGGAACGGACAAAATGGCATCAATCGGAAGGAAGAAGGAAGAAGGAAGAGAAAAAAAAAATCTCTAGAAAAGAGAGAGACAGAGAGACGATTAGACGTGCGAGCGATTTGCGCGAGAAAGGAGGAAGAAGCTGCAAAATAGGAAGGAAGGATGCGTTGTGAACGAGAGACACACCGCGCTTCTCGTCGGATTGTGCGATCGCCGCGACTGTTTAAATTTGCAATATTTACTCATTAAATAACTTAAAAATATTTTTAACAAACAACTGTTCCAATCTCATTACAATACAATACTTATCACAACAATCCAATTTTATTTCACTATTTATTTTTTTCATTCTCATATTACATGCATGTTTATTATAATTTCACATCAGGCATCTCCATTGCAAAGTTTTTGAAGAAATTTGTAAAAAAAAAACTCTAACTATTATGAATGTAAGATTTGAAATTTATAATTTAAGAATAATAGTTAAATTTTAAATTTATTTTTTTATCTCAAAATTGATATAATAGGTATGAAGTCATGCAACTATATGAATTGGACCATAAAAAAATCTCTAATCATTAAAGATATTTTAATAAGTTTTTATAATATTGATGTGATATTAAAATTATAAAAAAGAAATTTATTTAAAATTCTAACGATTGAATCTTTTATATATATATATGCCACAATATATATATATATAGAGAGAGAGTTCTGTTAGCCTGTACATTTTATCTTGCACAACCATAAACACCTGCTGAGTGATCATCTGTACATATTGATCAAAATATATGTGATATGATCAGTGATCAGGATTATGTCATCTCAGCAGATGCATATGATTTGTATAAGATAAGATGTATAGGCTATTAAAATCTTATATATATATCAAAATAGATGCAATTTTAATTTCATTATGATAATTATGAAGAAAAATTGCCCCATGAAAACAATGAAGTGACAAAAATTATAAAGAAAAGTCATACAGAGATCAATCAAACCTGGAGAGCTAAGGAAGATTATGAATGTTTCTCAAGGAAAATACAAGATGATGCCTTTGGTTGCATGCTCGAGTGTGGAAGAGATGATGATGATGATAAACTTAAAAGCACTGAGAAATGTTATGGAAGTGATTTTGAAATCTCAGAGAAAGAGAGAGTGAGGAAATTAAGGTTTCATTTCTTCTCCAAGGTTTCCTGAAATGAGGACGTTTTATATTTTGTGGCTAAAGTGATCCGCAAACTCAGATCTATCGTAATGCCTCAGCGGCCAGTTCGTTTTGAATCAGTCAAAATTATTATTATTATTATTATTATTATTATTATTATTATTATTATTATTATTATTATTATTAGTTAGCCAATTAATTATGTGAGTAAAGAAATAAGTTTGTTGAAATAAATTGCAATTTTGTGGATAAAAGCCAAATTTTTTTATCATGTTTTTAAATATCTAGTTGATTTGGACGATAATTTGGGATAAGATTATGGGTGCTATTATCATCCAAAGAGAAATTATTTTCTTGATGGATATTCACTTATTCAGTTATTTTAAGCATTTAGTGTATTAGCATGGTTTCGATGATTAGACAAATGCTCAATGCATAAAGCTTCCCTTAATACAAGACCTTAAGGAAGAAAAGATTGAGCCATATTAGATTTATTATAAAGCCTTATTTAATATTGCAAGAGATTATTTTTACGATTTAAATCCAAAGTTATCCCATAGCAATTTTACTATTCCACTAACTCCCCTTCAAAATAACTATATAATTAAGGAATAAAATGATAAATAAGATTTTTTTTTTGAATATGATAGATGGATTTAGGGAATTTAATCCTTATTGTAATGGCTTTGCCTATATATATATATTAAATGTAGTAGAACATTTTAAAATTTTAATATCTAATATAACATATTATTTTTCTTTTGGATATCCTGAATAAGTTTCATTTTTCTGAATATAAAAATGATGATGTGGCACCGATATCATACTATTATCATATCAACAAATAGAGTGTACACACTCAAAAAAAAATCATCTAAAAATCTAAAAAGGATTGTTTTAAAATAATTAAATCCAAAATTAAATTGAATTTTAAAAAGAAATTATATCCCTAGCATTCCCCGCTAGTATGTACGTTACCCTGTTTGCATCAACTTCGGGGTTGATTCGTCTCTCCATTGGGCTCGAGCACTGTGTGTAGGTTCGCTCGGTGACATTCAGTTTTGTGTGTCAAAGACAAAAGGCACGTTCTGAGGGATCGATTTGATTCTACGGAAGTAAGCTAATGAAGTATTTTTTTTAAATTAATATTAGATATTTAATTTATATTGATTAATTTTAAAAATAATTAATTTGATTTCATAAATTTTTTTTATTAATGGATAAAATAAACCGTGAAATATTTACAGTGAATAATCCTTAAGATAAATTTATCCGTTAATTTATCGAGACTAAAATTTAATTTTTAAATACTTAATAAATTAAAAAAAAAATCCTACCATTACACTATCGTCTCAAGTGCTTAAGCCAATAACTATTTACCACCAGGTTGGTGATATCACCTAAGTTGAAATGCAACATGTTCTACCGAGTTTATGGAAATTTTGGATCTTAAACAGCACTACTAGAATTGAAAAAAACAAAGGCATCATTTCAAAACTACTGCAACGTGGTAATCATCCTCCTCATCATCAAATGGTCATATTGATCCCACCTATTTACATCAGCTGCAGGAATCGAATCCCGAAGAATAATCTCTTGGGATTAAAATATCTTCTCTTAAAGAAATCACATAATCATCTTAATTTATTCTCTTTATCGCATTATGAAATTAACGATGAGAAACATTTGAGATAAGCGAGTACTCTGGCTCATCAAGAAAAGGAACTTTATATCGTGATTTTGTAAATAAAATAAAATAAACGTCAATAGTATCAGTATCCAGAACCATTGAAAGAAAAATATAAGATTTTGACCCTCTTCTAGAGTAATTCAGAAATGAAAAAAGATTTTTTTTTTGGTCCTTGATAAACAAGTTGGGTATAACAAAATCCCAACTCTACATCCATCAAATGAATGAAAATCATTGAGTATTTGCAAAGGGAAAAAAAAATCATTGTAAAACTAGATAAATGCAGGCCGGCCTACTCCCCTTTTGGTGTGTCTATCGTAGGTGGTGTTGACTTTATCGACCAGTTCATTCAAGGTGCTGCACAAGTTGGGAAAAAAAATGTTGTCCAGATATAAAAAAACTAGAGGTTTTTAATAGTGTTGTAAATTTTTATGTAAAATATTCTAAAATACATTCATACCTTGAACAATTGGTCAGCGTAGCAAGGTATGCTACAAGAAGAGTGTCATTGTATTCCTACAAAAGAACAAAGTTGTTCAGTAACTCAAACTGTGGGATGCCAGGAAATAAAATGTTTGACTAAAGGTGAACCACATTATTCAGAACTTATAATGACAAAAAAAATTCAGGATGTCCAGCTTATGGATGAATGGACTGAAAGAATCTGTCAAAATGAGCAGAGAACAATTCGGGAGGGTAGAAAGGCATTTCACCGACCATCAAGAAATCATCCTGAAACTTCTCTGATTCCATGGTTGGCAGTCTTCTCAGAAGGCTCGAGACTTGTCTGAGAATTGAGTTATATAGAGGGGCATCACCTGAATGTCAGCATACAACCAATAATTAGTTACTCATAGAATTCAATGCATATAACATCTAGAAAGTAAAGGCACAAATGGTTTCATAAGCTAAATCTCTTGTATGTTTGCTTCTTCTCGTTGGAACGAAATTTTTACCAATGAAAAGAGGCAAAGAACATTGGTCATGAGGTATGCACAGCACAAGCCATATAGTAAACCTACATTTGACTTGTACGTGGTACAAAGCCAATTCAATGCTTTCTTGAAACCACATAGAAACAATACAACATGCACCCATATGATCCAACTTAGATACTGCAAGATAGCATAACGTCATCTAGTAATCAATTCTTTTGAATAATTCATAATTGAAAGCACTTATAATTAATAGCACCAACTAGCAAAATACTATCCTACAATTTGAAGAAAGAGAACATCCAAATGCTCAACATTCAATGCCTAGTAGGTTCTTCACGGGTACAAAAGGGTTAGATGAATTGATGTCACACCAAGAAAGATAAACACGCAGAGGAAACCAAATTCATGAAGAGAGCACAGAATTAAGAGGAAGGGAACTGGAGCACTTTGACAGAAGATTGATAAAATCCCACACCTGGGATAGAGGGAATACATTTTCCAACAAAAAATGGAGAACTATCAACCGATGATCAATTGATTCCCAAAGAAAATCACTAATAAACCAAGTTGTTGTACATATTTTCGTCTTATTTCTTTATATTGCATTTGCACACATTCATGCAATCACATAAGATATTTCTTAATTTCATACATATATAATGGAAAAGAAAAGAAGTTCAATAGAATCTTTACATGGAAGTCCTGCCCTATAAAAATAGAAGTATTTTGACTTACCAGTAGAGAGTTATAATTGTATGGTATGCACATACATTTCCTATTGTGTATTACTTAAATCTAACTGAAATGATTGTTACGCTCAATGATTAAGTTTAGATCAATTCAAATTAAAACCTACAATACACCAATTGTAATATTAAGGTTTGAGCGGTTCTAATTAGATTAAATTGAGTTATCCCTGAATTTGACTTAGGCTTGAGTTTCAATCTGACAAAGTTAATTGAGGTTAAATTCGTTTCATATATAGCTTAGGTCAATATTCATACAAAAAAAACTTGATTGTGCAAATTAAATGTGAATCAATTTTTTTTAAAAAAAAGACTTGAGTGAGATGGCAATGTAAACAGGAAAGCCTAGGTGGGCTGCTTGCTCAATGAATCACAAAAGATATTATCAATGTCACACCCTGCACGATCTAGGCTGACATGTGACTGCAATTATGTTTTTCCTTCCTAGTAGACAACCACAAATGAAAATTGTCACGACATAAAAGGGGCACACCAATGATTAATCAACAATTACTTGTGTCAAGTCGACCATGTATGAATGACTATCAGATCACTAGGTAAAGTTTGAATGTTAATTCCGCACTAACGAAAGCAATAGGTGAATTGTGATCTAGCTCTTGCCTAGGGTATCCTCTCAACTTAACCAATCATAATGCCCCTGCAATACCTTCTTCCTTTCCTCTATAAAATTGCTACAATATACCATGACAAGTAGAAAGACTAATTGCCTAACTGTATTAGCCAACATACATGTTGTGTTGAACTATCAAAATCAATTTACCAGCAAATAAGCATGCCCTCATCCTAACAAAATATGGTTGCCTGGCTTCATTATAATCAGACCACACATTCCATAGACCAATACAGCTCGGCAAGACGCATTCCAAAATTGGTTTCATCATACATCTGGACTCAACTAATATATCGGGATTTTCAGCATTGTCATTTCAAAATTTTGAGACTGTTCAGATTGCCCTAAACACATTCAACATCATAACAACACCTAGAGTATCTTGAGGTATGAAAAATCCAATAGCAGGTTCTTTCCAACAACTTTCAATCAGCTTAGAATACCAGGAACATTCCAGCAACACAACAAGAAACCCTAAATCAGCATACTGCAGTCTGTGCTGAATTTTGCAAATAAATGCACCATAGCAATCCAAAATCTCCATGGTGAAATGATATCCATGTGCCACCTATAAATTCTAAGTCACTTTGTGTCAACTGTCAAATCATTGCATGAAAAAATGGATTTCTGGAAGAAAAAAAAAAGCATTGGTAATCTGAAATCAAGATTTCAGAGAATGATTGGCCTGGGCGTTTAGACATTTACTTGACAGATTCATTTATCATGCACCAAAATTCATCCTCCAGCATCCAGAAATAAAGCTTGTAGATCATATATATATGTGATCAATCCTTTACCAGGTGGATTGCATATCATTTACCCTATATACAAGATATCCTTTATTAGGTGAATTACACATATATATATATATATATATATATATAGCTTTGGCAAGACTTGACGAAGTTCAAAAATTAAATTATAGTCCTAAGGCTTCTTTAAGCATTCATACCAAGGCATGGGTATTAGATAAAGGCTTCTCCAATCAAAGAGTTGTACAACACCATTCAAACATGTTATCACAATGAAATGAGCAACAACAACAACAACAACCGAGCTTTATCTCATTAGGTGGGGTCGGCTTATCACAATGAAATGAGCAATGGAAAAAATCAATTTTAATGGACACATCGGCAATGGTCATGACATCAACAACAAAAATGAATGCAATATAAGAGTGTACATGCCTCCAAGTAGTATCTTCTCCTTAGCCTGCCCCTCAATGTTATCGATACAATGATGAGAAGAGCTTTAGGTAGTTGTATAAACATAATGCTGATATAGCCAGTAACCATTTGAAGCTACATTTTTAAATTGATATCCTGTCTAGATAAATGATCACATTGTTGTCATCTCAAAGCTTCATAGTATCTTAGTATCACAAGAATAGTTTAAAATCTCGAGCCGTTTCGCTCGATATAGGTGAAATATTTTGTTTCGCCCGGCACTGGCATAGGCACGCCTCCGGTACCGGCGCACCCGAAGGCCCCGCAGATGCGTCACGCGAGCCCGGAGACGCATTCGGATGCGTCGCGCGAGCCCGGAGACGTGTTCGGACGCCTCGCGCGAGCCTGGCGATGCGTTCAGACACCTCACGCAAGCACGGAGACGCGTTCGGACGCCTCGCGCGAGCCCGGCGACGCGTTTGGATGCCTCGCGCGAGCCCGACCACCCGTTCGGACGCCTCACACGAGCCCAGCAGCGAGTCCAGACGCCTTGCACGAGCATGCGTCCAGACTTCTCGCGCAATCACAATGGTGTGTCCGGACGCCTCACGCCGGGAGGCGCCGCGGAACAAGGGAAGGTTTTTTAGTTAGGAACTTAGGTTAATAATTTTAATCAAGTCCTAACTATACAACAACAACAACCAAGCCTTATCCCACTATGTGGGGTCGGCTATCAAGTCTTAACTATGATTGAGATAATTTAGATAGACTTAATTAAAATCTAATAATTTTTAAAAAATATTTAGATTAAATTTTTTTATTTTTAATTAATATATTTTAGATTTAAAAAATCCGAAATCATATTGACAAGGCACGATACGGTATCAAAACTGTATCGTTCTAGTTCGAGACTGAAATCTCGGCACGATTCGAAATTTTAAAATGGTCACAAGTTTTCTATAACTTACCTCAATCATCCTTTTATTTACCTAATCTAATTGAAACATATTTAGTATGATAATCAAATATATTAAAATTTTCAAATCAGGTGGGAGAGGCAATAACGCAACCTAGGTACTGAGCAACATATGGATTCCAATCCAACATACATAATCAATGATATTGTATATGCCCATGTAATTTAGTATTCAGTACATATTTCTAGATTTAGTTCTGGACCAAAGCAGTAAAATATTCAAACATGCTTGTCTAAAAGTCAAAAGATATAAACATGTGACAACATGGCACAATCATATGGAACAACTGTGCAATAGCCAAAAGCAATGTATGGTAAACAGATCTAATGTAAATCAGTGAGCCTACCCTTTTGCATAGCAACAAGATACTGATGAACGACTCTGATCCTGCTATTCAGCATTTTGATGGCACTATGTATGCCAGTAAGATGAGCAGCCACTGTTGAAGGTCCAAGAATTTGTCAGTTTCATCCATTTTATGATGATTATCAAAATGGTTCATAAGCTCAAAATAAACATTGATATACCATCTTTAATGAAAAATGTCAGATGGAGGCTTACATTGAGTTGCAGCAGATCCACCATCAGATGGTTTTAGATGTGCTACATGGTCCACTGAAATTCTCTCTGCTTCAACAGTCTTATATGAAGAGGGGAAAAAAGCATTTAGCTACTTACGACTAGTTAGCATCTGAAATACAGCTTGCTAACTCCAAATAATGAATAGCACCTCTATTGTGTAACTTGATCTAACAAATATGAGCTGGGGGATTCCATCAATAATGTGCAATTCTGGTAAGATGAGAGCAAATAGCAGTTTCAAGAAATAAAGAAAGATAATCATTAGTCATGCCTCAAGCAATGAATTGAAAATATAAATCATCTAAATCAAATAAAAATGGACAACTTATGCAAACTAAGTTTGCTGATTTAGTTTGCATGGCCAGTGAATAGTGACACATGAACTTCAAAATCACAAGCATATATGAACGAAAATTATGTTGAGATCGTTGTATGTCTAGGGGGGTGGGGACGTGGGGTGGGGTGAATAGACGCAACCTGTAAATTCAAGTCTTTACTTTGATCTTGCAAATGCAAGACCTTAATAACAATGATTAGCAATTCAAAATATAAGAAATAAAGCAGTGAAAAAATAAACAGTAAATACAATGCAATGCTAACACAAATATTTTTATGTGGTTCGGAGCCAAAGCCTCCTACTCCATGGCCTATGACTCGTTAGACAAGTCAATCCTTAAATCTGATAGATCTCTCTTTTTCAAAGGTAGAGAAACTACAATATATAAAATAACCTGACAAAAGAAAACTTCATAGTGATTGAGTGCAACACTTCATATAGCAATATGGCAGCAATAGGCACACGATAGAGAGTAGTGGACGTGAAAAATAATTTTGTGTTTGAAGTGACTTTACTTGCTATTTATAGACCGAGTCAAATGACCAACTATCAAGTCAACTGAAAAGTTCCAGCTAGTTGCCAAATCCACCAATCTCAAAACCCCATCTGCAATGACCGTTTCTCAACTAGTTGGCTCAATCCTACAATCAATCGATTATTTGTCCCATCAGTCGACTCAATTACCTTCCAGTTGACTCCTCCAGATTAACCTTCAACTCAGTCTTCTAATTTATGATCAGTTTTCTAGGTTCGTGACCCAATTCTTCTAGTGATTATGTCATTAGTCAACTACCTGAACCATCAGTCGACCAATTTGAATAATTCATGATTGAATCTTCAAACGATTGTGTCATCAGTCGCTTGTCTATATCATGAGAACTCACTTACATAATTGTCCAACCATTTCACCATTGACAAAGTTTTGATCGACTACAAGTGCCTTCAGTTGACTCATATCCTCTGTCATGAATTTATCCTACACAAAATCATACAATCATCCCCTATCGATTTCAAATTCAAACTTACCAATCATTCAACTCAGGCAACATCAATCGATTATTCTGCCATTTAGTCGACTCGATCTAAATAGAAAACCTTCCGTTCTCAAACAAGCCGAAAATTGACTATAACATCAACTCGATTAATCAGTTGAGATTAGATATCTGAACTTGCTTGACCTCAAGATAATTTATTGACTTTGACGTAGAACAATTGTTCTATGGTCAAGTACACGCCTAACTAGAACGCTTCTACCTAAAAGCCAAAATACATTTCACTCAATTCCCTTATCTCACATATCTTCATACTGAATCATGCTCCTCCCCTCAAACCTCCTTGACAAGCCTCGGTCCATAGAGCTCTACTTTTGAGTCCTACATGATCAGCCTTGAGATATCCAACAAGTGCTGTTGAGTCAATAAGTATTCATAGTGGAGCTTCCAGAACAAATGCCAAGTTTTCTTCTTCCTGATGTTATGCGTATTATGTGGTTTCCAAATAGGTCATATGACTTCAATAGAGCTATTTGAGGAGTTGTAGTGAGGATGTAGGAGTTGCAGTGAGCTGCTATAAGGATCTCTGAGACATTAAAATGTGTCACCATGGAATGGCAACGGTACTGATAGTTAAGGATATGCACAAGCTGACAGGATCAAATACATTGTAGAAGATGAGTGTTTGAGTCGAGAAAGGAGAACCTAAAGGTGAAAGGAATTATTTTGCCTAACTTGCTTGATATTATTAATATAGAAATATTACATAAATAGAGTTTACAACACTTTCCTAACTCTATCTCCCATAAAATACATTCATTATGGACAGACTTTTTATACAACTCTTTAAATTGGAGGTAATTGCAATTGTAAAAAAAAAATCAAGGCTAAATCAAATGGAATTACTATGTCAGTACATGTTGATCGTTGAAATGGCAAGAAGCATAGACACTCGCAAAATGATTTAGCATCAAAAATAAGAAACTATGATAACCATCTTTATAACATCAGATCAATTTTGAGAGCAAGTTCACATACCACTTTCATATATGGTAACTGGAAGATCCTTCTGAGAATGGTTTATCACAGGATTTAGAAGAACATAAACTGGACTCTCATTGATATCCATCAACTGCTTAACAAAAGTTTGTTCATAAGAAATAAAATTAGAAAGATAGGGCAATGACTATATCCTCATTAAGATCTTCAGAAATGTGTAACATATAACAGAAGCAGCACAAGACTAAAACAAGAAAAAACATGCATCTAACAAGAACAAAATCATAGAGAGAGGGTATCGCAATTTCAAGTATCAAAGAAGTCTGTTGTGAAAATTTTAATTTCAGATAGATTATAAATTCGTTAAAACTTCATTGAGAAATTAGGCTTTCTAAAATCATTTATATGTAAAGGTGCAATAGAATCCTGCAAATGCCTAATATACCCAGTTTCACATCAATATTTTTTCATAATTTACATTTAGGAATGGACAAAAAGCTTGTAAACCAAAAATAACAGAATATGTCATAGAATAAGATGTGGCCATTGTTTAGCAGTCTTACAAACATACTATAACTTACGTAGTAGAGGCTATATGACTGAAAGTTGGGAAAATCAAATAGAATCCAGGTTATATAACTGAAAGTTGGGAAAAAACAAATAGAATCCATGAGGTAATGAACATAATCTAACAATCAGAATTTACAAATAAAAAAAACCATAGTATAGTTTGCAAATAAAGATAGTGTTCACAGAGATTAGGAAATATCATATTTTTTTAGAAAAAAAAAGAAGGATCAAACTGTTCATTCATCCAGGTCATTTTGATCACTGTTATAAGTTGCAAGGCCGCAAATATAAGTTGCATTTTTCTTATCAAGAAGAATGGGCAGAGAAAATAGAATTAAGCAAAGCATGAAATAAGTCATGTAACGTTCCTAGAATTAAATAAAAAACAAAATAGAATCATGACATGCAATTGAGATCTATATGAGTGTCAAGCTTACAGATTTATGAATCTGCAGATCTGATTCTTGTGCTTCGCTACCTGTCGAATACCAACCCAGTATATAGAAGTTCGGAAATACCTTCTTATCTGCACCAGAATCAAGCGCGAAACAGTTAAAATAAAACGAAACAACAAAACCCTAGACAGCAATCAAAGAGATCCAACACCCTGAGCAATCTAGAATGCAGAAATGGAAGTGGTCAGGGAAATAGGGCATGGGAGTTTGATTACAGAGCTCTTGCTTCTTCTCGAGGAAGGAGCGGTCAAGGGAGTGGGTAAGGGGGTCGTAGAGGAGCTCGAAGCTGTTGAAGATCTCAACAGTTCGACCTCTCTGGACGCCGATGACGCACCCGAATACGCGGGTCGCAGCCGCAGCGCCGCCGCCGCCATCATCGGCGTGATGGTTCTGGGCCTTGACGCGGGTGTGGTGGTCGGAGATGCTGACGATCACCAGCGGGTGGAGCTTGAAGGTCAAACCGCTTCCCGCCGACGAGGACGCCATCGCTGCGTCGCCCCTCTTCGCCGACGCTGCCGCAGAGTTGAAAGAGAACACGCAATTCTCTGCCCTCCTCGCTCTTTTTCCCCTCCATAATTTTTTGCGATCGCCAAAATAAGTTCGCTCTAACTTTCTTGCCAACTAAGTTATCATAAAAAAAAAACATTTATTTATTTATATATATATATAATATTTATACTGTTTGTTATAGCAATTATCATACTGTTCTAACTTGTATAATATTATTATACACGAAATATTAATTTAGTCAAAATTATTTAAATTTATTTTAAATTGATTAAAAATATTTAATATTATTATAAAAATTATGACTATACCTGTAATAATACTACTATTTTTTTTTCTTTTAATTTTAAAAAATAAAATCCTAAAGAAAAGGCACAATAATATAGATTAAGTGATGTTTGGGATTTGAGTATGAAAAATAGGATAAAATTTATTTTAATTATAAAGAGATGTTTTACTTTAATTTTTTTATTAAAAAGACATATCATCTTATTATTTAATTATATATAATTACGTAATTATCTTTTAATACTATTTAATAATATTATTATTTTTTATTTAAATCTCTCACTTATATTCTGAACTAATCAATAGACGTATTATAGCAATTACAAATTGTAATTGCTACATATATTATAATAGTTATAATTTTATGATTATTATAATATAAATATTAGATGAACAAATTGACATAATAATAATTATGATTTCATAATTATTATAACATGAATAATAAATCAACAAAATTAAATTTATAATATAATAATTATAAAATCATAATTACTATAATATAAATATTTTTTAACATATTAAATATATATTATAGCGATTATGATTAAATATGTATTGTAATAATTATAAAATTATAATTATTATAATATGTATAATAATTATAAAATCATAGTTAATATAATATATTTTATTGATTCAGAATTTAAATAAAAAAATAATAATATAAATAGTACTAAATATACTAAAGAATAATTAAATAATTATATATATCTTGATCAGTTGAATGTAGTGTCTTTTTAATAAAAAAAAAATGTCATATCATTTGGAAAGAACTTTTACTTTTGCCCTAAAAATAAGATTCCACCTTATATTAATTAGTTGTTATTATTCTAAACTGTGAGCAAGTTGGTTGGTTCAAGCCAAGTAAACTAATCTATTTGGATGGATTGAACCGCCCAATTTCTCCGACCAAGAAATGATAGTAACGAAGAAAGATATTCACAAAATCAAATAAACAAAGAAAGATTTAACAAATGCTATCGAAAGATGAATAAAAACAAACTCAATGAAAGAGAAGAAAAAAAGATTACATCTTGGTCCGTACCAATTTGCGAAGCAATTTTTCAAATTTTCGAGGTTTGCAATTTCTGAAAATATTGCGATGATAGTTTCCTGATGAACTTGGCGTGTACCCAATTTGCGGAGCATCAATTGCCATTTTTACTAGCTCAGATGAATTCGGTAGGCAACCAATTTCTAAAAATGGTCCATTTTCTCGAGTAGCTTGAGGAAAAAGTAGCATCGGTAGATTAGTTCTCTGACAATAATTAACTGGCGGTGTGTTTCTGAGGATGCTTAAGTTCGTGGCGATCTTTTTGTCGCAATTGAAATGTGCCGAACTTGTAGCTGCGAAGAGAGAGAGAATAGGGAAAGATGTGATTTTTTCTGTGAACAGTAGTATTATTATGCTGTTTCTGGTATTCTTTAGGTCTCTCTACATGGAGAGAGAAAAGCAACAAGGGAAAGGGGCGAAGATTTAGGGCAATGGTGGGTCTGCGACTCTTCGCGTCTCTTCCGATCTTCCTGTCAAGGTATGGATCCTCGATCTGATCCCCTTTGTCAATGGTTCTCGGGATCGATTTGCCTTTCTGATAATCGATTCTCGGCCGTGCTACGGCAAGAAAACTTCGACCGTGCCTTCTTGTTCCGGTTTCTGTTCATTTCCTGCTTTCCTTTCGCATCCATGATTTCCTGTAGAACGATGATCTGAGATTTTTGGCCACCAGATTCTCTACAATTAGATTTTGTTATTAGCTTTTCTTGAGGTGTATTTATCTCGATTCGTGATCTTCCATGTGACAAACATGACCCTTTTTGTATCCAAATCTTGTTCTTGCCTGTGAGCATAAATCATCTTCACCTAACTCGTTTCTCCATACATAGATCAACCTGAAAAGGTGCAAAAAAAAAAAAAGTTCTCTAAAATCGTATGTAAATATGAAACCAACTTGTGCTAGTTGTATTTTGTTATCTGGCTATATTTTGTTCAAATAATTATATATCTAGATATCCACAATGAATGTTTAGGTACAGTTTGAAGGAATAGAATCCTAATTTCTCACCATTGTCTCCAATACTATAATGCAGGAAGATGTGTTTGTTTTGTGGTCGAGAAATGTAAACATCGTTACAGTTACAAAGACTATGATTCATAAACTTTCTCTGTTTTGTTTAACATAGAATGTATGGAACTCAAGTTCATGTTCACCAATGTGGATCAAATCGGTACATCTTTAAGCAACTAGGAACAGATTTACTATCAAGATTATACTGATTAATGTGATAATCTATCACTTTCTTAAATTGCTTGTTGTCTGATTATAGTTGGAACTTGTTTGTTTGTTGCTTGTTCCTGTTGAATTATTAAGTTAAAGATCATCTTTTACAGCAGCTTTCTTTATTTAGGATCTTAGAGTTCAGAAATTTCGGAAAGAAACAAATATAATTTTGTTAGCATATTCATAAAATGTTATTTTGAACTATTAATTGTGTGTGCATGTTTATACGAAAAGGTATTCATGAATCCTGAATGTTTCTGATGCAACTTTTTGCTCTAATTATGTGCATGTTATCTTATCTAGGCAATTTCCTTATTTTAATTCGCTAACTTTCAGGTGTCTTGCTTAAGTTTAAGCTAGGGTTGGAATTTCAGTCTACCACGTGATGGACTAATATTCCATTAGTCCCCCCTGAAAGCAAAGGGGCAATGGCCATTGTATCGCACGATCATTTGATATTATGACTGACCCATAGACAGGAATGGGCTATGGTCATCGTCAGGGAGGAAGCTCAATACACTTTTCACAAAATGAGGGTTTGCACGAGGAAAAGTTGCTACTGGAAATGATTCCTGATGTTGATTCCGATGACTCTGAACTTGCTGAAGTTGGATGTGAGCATATTATGATTGGAGGTCAAACATGCAGTGTTCCATATGAGCT
>JBBUKS010000060.1:3528267-3539674 GCA_038050645.1 Hedychium gardnerianum
GATGACTCTGAACTTGCTGAAGTTGGATGTGAGCATATTATGATTGGAGGTCAAACATGCAGTGTTCCATATGAGCTTTATGAACTTCAGTAAAAGAATTGCTTCGGGCGATGATATGTTCTTTGGAAGCCCACTCCAGAAGTTCCAAACAGGAATGAAGGGAGGACTTTATTATCCACAATTACCTATTTAAGAGAATGCCTAGTTTTCTTACAGAAGAATGAATATCACCATTGCATGCGATCATATCATGAGCACATGCTCCAAGCATTTGCTGATATGAAGAAGTTATGGGATAGAGGTCGGCGAAACCTCACAGTTGAAGAAAGAATTCAAGTTTGGAACAACAGGAGGGAGAACCAGCCTAGGCTCTTGGTTGATCTAAATGCATTTCCAGATGAAGATACATTAAGCAAGTGCGATAAAATTGTTGAAAATCTACCATTGTCAAAGAAGTCCCACTGTGTAAATGAAGGTCATGATTCAACAATTCTTTTAAATGGCGTAGTTCCTAACACTAACAGAAAAGGAAAGGGTGTGCTGAAGTTAAAGACAATCCCGACAAACTCAATGCGAAGTCAGATCATGCAACCATTGCCAGACAAGCCGGAGCAGTCTTCCCAGAGGGTGCCAAAAGGCGTTCTGAAAATAAAGCCTAAATTTGATCATCATAAGCAGGAAACATCAAGAGTAAAACTGGAACAAATATCTGCATGGGATAGTCGCGCACCTGATTTCTTACCTCCGCAATTTACTTTGAAGAAGGATGAAGTTAATATTAGTAAGATGTCACCCATTTTGTGTCAAATAAATAGAGATGGAAGTACTTTTAGAAGCCCGGAGGTCATACATGGTGGCAAAGGACAGGAACTTCCATATGTTGTTACTAAGGTTTCTGAGATCTTTGAAAAGAAATCAAAAATGAGAAACTATGTGAGGCAAGAGGCTCCAGAGACAGGTAGAAAACAGCATCCATTACTAATTGATCATAATTTGAACAATCATGCTGTAGATGGTCGCATTGGGGACTGGCAAAACTTGACAAGAAAGAACTGGAGCTTAATAAAGACTCAACAAAATATATCAGCTGAGGAAAATTCTGCAGGTCCAAATAAACGGGGTCTCCAGCTTGAACCAGAAATTCACAAAGAAAAAAGGCTAAATACAACAGCTACTGGAGAAGGTTTATGGATCTCAGGTAATTGTAGCGACAAACATGTGGTTTGGAAGAACCCTTCTGAACATTTGGGGAATGGAATTAAATTTGACGCAGCTAATATAGCCGTATCAGGAATTGAAAAATGCCCCATGTTTCCGATTACATACAAGAGAAAGAAATCATACAGAAAGGCCAACCTAATGGACACTCCCAAGCAGCAACAGCAGCAACCTGTTCCAGTTAGCTTGGATTCAGGTGCTCCAAGTGGAGCAGTGAAACCAAAACGAATGGCTATTAAGATTAAGTTCCGAGGCTTGACAGGTCAGATTGGTTGATGATAACAACTACCATGCCTTTTGATTGGCATTAGCCAGTGTAAATGTAGTGAATGAGAACTGTTATCCATTTTACCGTTATCCATCGTCTCCAAATGAAAGACCGATGGAGCCATCCTTCCACGAAGGCCATGGCCATTAATTAATGGTCATGCACTGCTTGTGAGGCTCCTATTGTGAAAATCAAGCAAACAAGCAAAGCTTGATTTTGATGGGTTCCACAGAATTCCAAAGGAAACTGAACTTGTACTTCTTTTGAGCAGAACTGATCTGATGTGATCTGGGACGCAAAAAAGGATCGGTCTGTAATCACCACTGCTATGTTCTGGTAGTCATGCTTTTACTTTCTTCTACATATTTCAGCCCTTACTCTGGGGTTTTAGATCAAATGTATATTGTGCCTCTGCATCCTGATTTAGACGAAGCACTGAAATCTCCTCACACTATTCACTAGTTTGACAAATTTCACGTGTAACTCATTGTATGTTAATACGAGTAATCTTCATTCCAATTGGTTGTTGGCCTTGAGATGTTTGGTCGATCTCATTCCCAGTGCGGCTGCGTGTGTTCTACAAGTGATTAGAATATGTTGTTTCAGAAATTCGTGGCCATTTTTTTTTATTACCGATTTAAATTTGGCCCATCCATCAAAGTCTAATTCATAATTCAAGCTGCCTAAGCCCCATAGAACTTGTTTAGTTAGTCGGATTTGGGCACAACTTATAAGGTCAAAGATGTTTCAAACTGTCTGATTTAGTTGTGTAGGCTTAGGAATATTGGAAGAAAGTTCAAAAAAACTAAACGACAGATGTAATAGATAATTAATTATTTGTTATTAATAAATATATTTTAAGGAAAAATAAAGTTCTTTAAAAAGGATCAAGAGTCATTTTTCCTATTCATGCAAGAGCTCTTCTCCTTATCAATAAACTTCTTTATGTCCTTTAATTTTTTCCCCCCTTATTCATGTAGGGCTCTTCGCCTTATTAATAAACTTCTTTATATGATGTCAACAAATACATTCCTATAATTATTCAATAAACTACAAATCAAGAAATGAACCTAATTAGATTATAATTAAAAATATCTTTAAGTAAATAAGTGGTCATGGATCTTGCAACTCCCTCACATATTACGTCAGGAGCCAAGGGCTGAAGGATCAACTGGGCTACTGAAGTCATTCCAAATGCTTTTGAGATTTTATCAGAGTAACTAAGCTATGATAGCTGGTTAGAACTTAGAAAGGATATATATTACAGACGAAACAACATGCAGATTCAACAAAGTGTTGAAGTGTATACAAAAGTGGCATTGTCAGCTGGGCAATTTCAGAAGAGTACCTGTTTAAGAGGAACAAAACGAAAGATATTTGGTTAGAAACATGAACTAAGACTTCCAAATAGCTTGTAAAGAGAGATCAAAGAGTTCATCAGTGAGCTACAATAAGCATGGCAGAAAAAGTATAGGTAATCTTACGTGATGATGTAAAGATGAGAAGGAAAAATGGCGATGGCCATGTAATCCTTTTATCCATAAAAGTTATTAGTCTATAACATAATGATGTGCTTAGCAGTTATTTGTCAAAGTTCCCCAGAACCAGTGCTGAAACAGTAATAAGACAAATCATTTTAAACAAGGGAGCTGAAGGAGATTGTTATTTTCCCAGCTGTTTCAACATTCTTCCATCAAGGCTTAAATAATAAGCATCAGAACTAAACAAATTCCAGAGTATTGTGTTCTGCTGTTCTATCAGTTCAAGCAGTTTTAGTTGTGCTTGTCATGTACAACCACTTAACTTCTAAAATAACAACGAAAAAAAGGAAGATGATAATAAACAGAAACACATATGCCAACAATATGACTGGTTTATAAGCATCTTTTTTACCTTTATTCAGGGGAAAATTTTGAGAAATGGAAAAAGATCCTTTTAGACTTTTTAAAAGAAGGAACACAAACACAACCTAAAGTTTTCAAGACTTAGCTATATAAAGCAAAATAATTTTAAAGAAATAGATAAATGTGGCATAGATCTTATAACTTTAGCTTGTCATCTTTTTGACCTAAGAATTTCTTGTTCGCACTACTAAGATTTAGTGCCTTCAAATGCTTCCTTTCATGTTTTCTATTTTAGGGCAACACAAAAACAATCATATTTGTCAAGATCCCTGTTTATCTTACCTACTTAAAGACACATCATATACCAGCTATGTACTTTTCCCCCTACCAGCTATACGTAATGGATACTTGGATTACCAAAAAAAAAATAGTGAGGTCAAGTATACTAAAAAAAGACCAAGTTATTTCAAACAATAGAAACATTGAGCCGTTCAAGTTAATCAAAGTGCATGCCACATAATTTATAAATATGTCACCGATTGTTTCATAATTTCATTAAACTTGTAATACAGTACAATTAAACGATAGATACTCTTTTTCTAAACTGACAACTTAATTGCATATCAGTGTATAGAAGTGCTCTATACATAGTGCTGAAAAATAAATACTCATGCATTTCAACATACTATAATTTGTCATACTTGCAAAGATAAGAGCACATTAAGAAGTCTTACAAATTCCAACATCTCTGTTGGGAAAGACAGCAGCAGGGACTAAAGAAATGAGATATTATCCTCCATGGGATTGAGAACATGACTGCATCATGATTAACTGACCAATCCTTTTGATTCATCAGCAGTTACTTGTAAACTACCTTCACTAACTACTTCGACACTGGAAGCATCTATGCATTCAGGTGGTTTCTTCTCACCATGTCCTTCAGGTTCAGAAGTGGTAGTGGAAGAACTTTCTTGCAAATGATTTCCAGAAATTCTGTCATTGCTTGATAAATCTGGGTCAGAATCTTGTGCAACTGTTGCTTTAGAAAAAAGGTAATTTCCACCAACCAAACTCTGTGAATGCTCACAGGAACTTTTGTCCATTGTATTAGTCTGGAAAACAGGCTCAGTGGTTTCCTTAGTATTTGATGAGGCTAAACTATCATTCTCAATATGGTTGGGATACCCACAAGATGCATCAGAATTAGCACATACAGATCCATTTGTTTCCTCTAAATGATCACCTACTGTATCACATTTTTCATTGTCTCTCTTAACTCCATTTGTCCTCGAATCCATTTCAGCACCAACTACCATTGAATCAGGAATTGAATCATGATGATTGCCACCCAAATTTGAAGAATTGGAATGTTGAGACAGATTAGAATTGCTGCTGGTTAGTGCTTTCTGTCGACTAGCGTTAGGATCCAAATCTTCTGTTTTCTTAGAAGCAGCATTAATGCTTGTATTTGGAGCAGCTCTTGGTGCCGGAACAGGAGCTCTTGTGACCCTTCCATATTTGGGTGGCAAGGTCTTTCCATTACTTGATGCCAAGCAACTTGGGCAATGCCATTCTGCTTTAGGAATGTCTTTGCTGCCATAAGATTGAAGACATTTCAAATGGTTTCCTTTCTCACAAGCATCGCAGACAAGCAAACTTTCTGTATCTGAAATCACATTTTTGCATATCTGGCAATTTAAAGAAGCATTCATATAGTCAATTGATGGAGGAATCCAGCTTGGATGATCCAGAACCTTTGATTGCAATATCCTCTGCACACTCTTACCAATCTCATTGTGATTGGTATAAAGAGAAGGTGTATGAAAGAATGCCACGCCTTGAGGAGGTTGATGTGTAATATGCAGGCCTCCTTGTCCTGCTTGAACTGTAGAAGACTTTATTTCCTGATTTTTCATCTGATGAGAAGATTGGTTAGCATTCGCACTGGCAATACCCTCTGACCTAATTGAAGTATGATCCAACATTTTGTTTGGTTGGCTAAACCTTGACACAGCAGCAACAGATGGTGATTGCATGGAAGAGATGGTTGGGATTTTCTGAGGCAGATTTTCAGCTGCAATAGAAAACAAGTTAAGCATGAATGAAAATATTAGGACATGTCAAATACTACACGTAGGGAAAAACCAAATTCCAAATAATAGAGAAAAGGATTCACAAAGGCAAAACTAGCCTTTATATTTATGTTAAACAAAGGATTGAGCCTTTGGGAGACATGCCTTATCAGTATACCAGGCCACACAGCTTGGTACCAAACTAAAAAACAATTAGGAAATAAACACAATTACTGATATTAGTACCACAATGCTATCTCTGACTCATTCCATTATCTGTTCTTTATTGAACTGCAACTATGACTAATACTAGTTCACATAAAACTTCAGTAAGGAACGCCAAAATATTTTAATACTTTTCAGGAACTCAATAAATTTGAGAAATTAAGCAAAACGAAGCAAGAAAAATGATAATGCATTAATCCAGCATTCAAGCCATAACAAAGCAAAGGAAGCCAGAATTTCACAGCATTGATAGATAGTATGGACAGCTATGGTCAAAAGATTTTACCTTGATCTTGTGTCAGATAAAATGGCCCACCAGGTCTAGCATTTAATCCATTATGTGCTGAAGGCAAAGCCTTATCAAAAGAACTAGATGAATGTTTAATGGTATTGACACCAGCTTGTGCACCGGCCAGCACAGGAACATGAGATATAGGTGAAGAATTATGAAAGCCTCCAGATGATGTTGGCATAGGACTCTTGTCCTGTGAAATCCTAGAAGCGCCAGATGCAATGGTACCACGAGATTCAGATTTTACACCAACACTTACAGGAAGCTGTTGAAAGGAATGAACTGATGAATGCTCATTTGTTTCCTTGGACACTTCCATCTGTAGAATTAGACCACAAGCATAGGTTATCAGATAAGTTCTGCAGTGACTAATCTTATAGGAAAATAAGACCCACATTAAGGAAATGTCATATCAGATATCTTACATTCAAACAAATTCTGCCGTGAAAACTGGAAAGCTAGTTATTTTCAAATGCTGTGCTTTCCAATAAAAGCTGAAAAAAATAACATGGATATCAAGTAACCTATTAACAATTCATAATTATCCATATGTAGCAAAATATAACTAAACCTCATTACAATGTTCAGAAATTTCTTTGTATTTACTTATGGTATATAAAGAAATCAGAGATTTGACATTGTCATTTCGTTCTTAAAGAACAATAAAACAACAAACATGTTGAAACCAAACGATTGTGCTGATTTAAGAGTGACAATCTTTTCATTTCAACAAAGTTGCAGTATCATGAAATTAAAAAAAAACAGCATAATCTAAAGCCAATATATGCTCTGTGCTGGATGCTAGAGAGCATTTCAACCAATTCGAGAGTGACAATCTTCACATTTTAATAAAGTTGCAGTATTATGAAATAAAAAAAGCATAATTTACTACTAAAGTATGCTCTTCACTGGATTTACTCTAGAGAGCAAGTCAACAAGAAGAGAAAGTGAATGGAGATTATGGAAGTACAAACAGAATTGGCAAATAGGTAATAGTGTCTGCTCAAGAGACATTTAGAGATCCAGATGGAAAAACAAAGACTAATAAGCTTCTAACATATATGACCTGGATCTTTCATAGACCTAACTTTTTAATACGACAGAGAAATGATACAAGGATTTGGGTTAACAACGCAAACAAAAAATTGGAGCAAATAGCAGCCATTTCATAGAATATTAATTTTCTAGGTAAACAGCACCTTGAAACAGCGTAATTATGCGAGTCTGCAGGATTCAATAGACACGTGAAAGGTAAATACATACTGAAAAGCAATGTAAGCAAGAATACTAAATGAAAACAATAAGGCATAATATGCAACCAGTTGGATCTCACTAGATGCATGTCCTCCCACCACTGCACTCTGTGTAGGGCAGTAGGTCTATCTCGTACTATGATCAAGAGCAGCTATTGTTAAGGCAATTGGATTCCTTGGCCCTAAGCGAAGGAACCAAAACGGGGCAGGAAGACGGACCTTTTTCTTGGTCAGCATCAACTTCTCTGCGATGGACATCCTGGCCGGCCGGAATCCCAACGCAGGATCCTTGGACCTGTTCAGCCCGAGATCCTCCGCCACGACCCTCACTGCCTCCGTGGAGAAGAGCTCCTTCGGTTTGACGGCCTCGCACATCACCACAAGCCTCTCCTTGGCCTCGGCCACCAGCGCCTTCTCGGCCGCCGTCGGCTCCTTGCCGCCTCGCATCTGTCCCAAGGTCGACAAAACCATAACGATCTCCGCAACTCTCTTGAAATCCCCGTCGTCCCTCGCCCTCTTCCTGGTCTTCGGAGCCGCACTGGCGGAGGGGCATTCGTCTCCCATCCTCGCGGAGCGGGCCTGCAAGGGTGAAACAGATCGAGAGCCATGAGAGAGGAGGGAGAGAGGAAACCCTAGCGAGAGAGGAAGCGAGACGGAGAGATCAGAAAAAGGGAAGAGGTTAAGTTTAAATACCGAATCGCGCGGGAGAGAGCGTGCGAGGGCGTTCGATCGACCGTTTAGTAGAAGCGATGGCGGTGGGAGTTCGAGTCGGAGGAGAGGAAATGTGCAGCAACCAGAGAGAGAGAATAAAGAGAGGCTGCGGCCGCGAGGGGTTTAATTTTCGTCCCCTCCGTAGATTAATTTATCAATTTTGCGTTCGCAGATGCCTCCGCCCAAAGCACCACAGGCGGTCCTTCTAGGATTGGATACTTTTATCAACCACGCAATATCATATAATCCAATTAAAAATAGGTTACCGTAGAAATCCACAATTCTAACCGTTTACTACTTGCTGTTTGGTGTTTTAGTCATTTCACGGATCACAACAGGATTGCAATGTTCGGATCGTGTCTTATCCGGTCAAGTATCGGATTTACTGTTGTAACGGATCGGGAAAGAGGAAAGTTCGGTTCTGGGTCCGCTAGTGCTCGTAGCTTCGGATGGTGCGCCGTCAAATTAAGGGGTGTTTTGAAAACACGTTAGAAAATCATGGTCATGGTTTCTCTGTTAGGCATCGATTTCGATCATCCAGATATGTTTTGATTGTAACCTTAAGAAATTGTTTTCTTCAATATAGTATCTTTTTACTCGAAGACGATTACAATTTTTTTTTTTCATTTCTCTTCGATAGGAGTGAGATTCATAGTCATCATAACCACAAAATATTATCTTAAGATTACAATCAAAAGATGCCCCTAGCACATCTGAAGATGAACCTTAAGCGATGGGAGAGTTCAAGGAAAAATAAAATTTTCCTATGTGAGAATCGTGTCTTAAAAGGCTAGACGACAAAATTATACTATGAGTATAGTGTAACAATGATGGCCAAGTCTCACAAAGTTAAATAAGGATGGTGAGTTTAAACTATTTAAAAAGAGGATTAATGAAAAACTTCAGATAAAAGCTCAAGCTCACTTGGCTGAAAGTTAAACTTGAGTCTCATTCAATGAGACCTAAGTGGAGGTCAAAATAGATGAGTTAGAAGAATTGCATTACATGTGTTGTAATTGACCAAGAATTTGAGTCTAATTATGTTGGAAAACCATGTGATATATACTTCTTGACTCGAGTGTCTTTTGAAGAGTAAATGCAATTTTGGTCAACACTCCAATCAGATGACTACAACTTTGGTACTACGAGATTGGAAGACCAAGGGATGTATACTTCTTGAGTCGAGTGTCTCTAGAAGAGTAAATACAATCTTGGTTAGCACTCCAATCAGATGATCGTAGCTTTGGCGTGTTTAGATTGGAAGATCAAGGGATGTATATTTCTTGAGTTGAGTGTCTCTCGAAGAGTAAATATAATCCTGGTCAGCACTCCAATCAGACGATCATAGCTTTAGCGTGTCTAGATTGGAAGACTAAGGGATGTATACTTCTTGAGTCGAGTGTCTCTCGAAGAGTAAAAAACAATCTTGGTTAGCACGCCAATCAGACGATCATAGCTTTGGCGTGTCAAGATTGGAAGACTAAAGGATGTATACTTCTTGAGTCGAGTGTCTCTCGAAGAGTAAATACAATCCTGATTAACACTCCAATCAGATGACCATAGCTTTGGCATGTCTAGATGGGAAGACCAAAGGATGTATACTTCTTGAGTCGAGTGTCTCTCAAAGAGTAAATACAATCCTGGTCAACACTCAAATCAGATGACTGTAGTTTTGGATCGATGAGATTGGAAGGCCAAAGAATGTATACTCCTTGAGTCAAGTGTCTCTTGAAGAGTAAATATAATCCAGGTCAGCACTCCAATTAGTAGCTCGGTGAAATTGGAATACCAAGTGATGCATATTTTTTAGATTGAGCACTTTTTGTTAATAATTTTTTGTGAATAAGTGCAATCTTGGTCATCATCTTTATAAAGCAACAACAGTTTTAACTCGGTGAAATCAAAAGATTTGAGTTATAGAGACTTAGTTTAAGCAAGATTGAGGCCCTTAAAGTGTTTAAAAAAGAATCACTAGAAATGTGGTTGAAAAAATCAAGATCATCGAGGGAGAGAGTGTAGGATATTGCTCAAGGAATGTTTCTCAGAGGAAGAGTAACATTCATTAATCGACTATATCCCACTCACCTCAATCCAACAATATTGTGGAACATAAGAATCAAACATCAAGGAGATAATAAAAGCTATATTGATGAGTTTTGGATTTATCCTAAAATTGTGGGGAGGAGTTATCCTCTTGGCAATCCATAAGCCCCAATGAGATAGAAATGAAAAATCTCTATATAAGGCGGTCACGAACCTTCCAATGGAACTTATAAATATGGGGTGAACCAATAAATATGAGGGTATTTGGATAAGATATAAATACTCAAATTGGGAGCTCAAATTAATTGCATAAAATGTATTGATATGTGCCAATATATATGATATATTATGGTATCTAAGAAGTTATGAGAAGAGCACTAGTATAAAATGGTAAGTCTTGAAAAGACTTAATATCATTAAAGCAGTAGATCTCTGGTAGTGAAATATCCATTAAATATGGAGAATTGTGCGGATCCACTAGTTAAAAAAGGCCTACCGAGAGATCAAGTATACTGCATGTCTAGGGGAATGAGTCTAAAACTCAACATTTAAATGGAGTAGTGGTAACTTAATCATGCTAACTGGAGATCCCAAGATCATGATTCAAACGAGATAACTAAGCTACAAGATTTGAGGCACCTAGGAGTAATTAATCCAACTTATTCTGGAGACAAAAGGTGTAATCCGTAAAATGAGTAAAGAATGAACAAAAGTTCTTAATGATTCTTATATTGTACTGCAAAGAGTATAATAAGATATTACAGGATACTCTTAATAAGAGATGACCTATATAAGTGTGAAGACGGACCGTTTTAATGAAACACTTATGAATCCCAAGTGTTGTCCATGGCTAAAACGGACATGATAGAGAACCGGTAGAAGCCTAAGGGGCTATTGTGTGGGTATGATTGTCTTGGTTTACACCAACGACTGAACAATTTAAGACATAGTTCATTGGGGAACCAAGTAAATTTGATCGTATTCCTTTAAGGAAGGTTCAAAGTCATAAGCTACCTCTTCTAATGTGATAGTCTTCTGATGAAACTCTTGTTTGAGACTTGAAACTTATTCATTATTTTCATTCATGTGGGGAATTGTTGAAAAATTAATTTTGATAACCAATCAATTAAATAGGGATAGGACAACTATTTCATGAGTAGACCCTCATAAACCAATTTTTCAAGTGAATGAGAAATTAATGTCTAATGAAGGATTGATTCGGTATGATCGGACATAAATTTTGGCACGCACATGAGTTGGGTTCTTGGATGAGATTATATGAACGCTAACTCAAATATGCGTGAATGTCAATCCATGTATAACCATTGAAGGGTGTAAAATTGGAATTAATTTTATTGATTGATTGATTAAAAGATTAATCGATGATTATAATATTAATTAATCGATAAATTAATATTTACAATAGATTAATCATAATTATAACATTAATCTAATTAATTAATGTTATTGATTAATCAAAT
>JBBUKS010000060.1:3539774-3574858 GCA_038050645.1 Hedychium gardnerianum
ACTTTCCAAGTTGTTGTTCGTTGCACATTTGGTCTTACCAAGGGGTTCATCATCCCCTCTTTATATGACTTGTGTGATACTGTTTCTTTAAGTTTTATCTTTTGGCATAGATGATGATGGAGTAAGTTTATTTTCTCAAAAATCTTGAATTAGATGAACTTACTTCACTTTTAGATTGCATTGCTATTACAAAATAATTTTTTTTTTTACATTTTCCTTGTCAAAGTTCTCGTATGATGGTTTTTGACTATTTTTTATGTTCTTGATTTAGTATGTTTGCTAGTAATTTACTCTTCCATATTTTAACAGGAACACCTATTGTTGTGGTTGTGTTGACTTTCATTAGCCAACAAATGTTGCTGCAAGTATCAAGTTGGAGTCTGCAGTCATGTATTGATGTGTTTACTAGCTGTCAAATGCTCAAGCTTAAGTGATCGATCATTTTACTTTTTTTCATTTTCTTGCAGATATGTTTGAATGAATATTCACTGTGCTTTTCTGAAATCCTAAAGCATGCACCTCTAATAAATGTGGTTGAAGTTTATTGATTATTTCCCTGGCTTGAAGATGTATGGTTTTTGTGAGAGTTTTGGCTTGAAGGTAGCCGTCTAGAGCAGGGATAATATTGGTAAATAATAGTAAACACACCATATGGATGGATCCTTAGTAAATACTAAAACGATGGACAGTTCAGTGGGAAGCACAAAGACCATGGATGGTTTAGAAGTGTTTAGGGTTTAAGGTGAGTGTGTGTGTGTGTGTGTGTGTGAGTGAGTGAGAGAGAGAGAGAGCCGAAATTTGTTGGGAAATCAACCTAAAATGTGAACTACTGCAGATGCAAAGAGCACATAAGGATACTATCTCAGCAAATCAATAGAGTCTACCACATCTGGGTTATAGAGTCACTGAACTGTTTATGTTGGCCAAAATAGTACTGTTCCTGACATGATAAACCATCCATCCCAATTGCAATTTTTCCATGAATTGTTTAACCGAAGGTCCGGGATCCTCGTGGTCAGACCAAAGATAGCATATTATGGTGTTTATACTTTATGACAAATTTTGGTTATCGATTTATTGGAGCAACATCTCCTCTATTTTTATGGGTATCATGTTTTGATTTAAGTTTTGCATTCTGTTTTCTATTGATCTTTTTTTATTAAATAGTTTGTTATGACTAGATAGTTTCTATAACAAAATATTTTCTAATTCAGGTTCAGCTTCATCTTTTTCCTTGGAAAAGGAAATTTTAAATTTTAAATTGAATGTTCATGTATCTAACCAAGCATGGCAAACATTATCAAGCTTCCATTCCACATGTTCAAAAGGATTCATTGCCCATAAAGAAAAGTCAGAAAGAATTGATGTGAAGCTATCAAAATTGCACTTTATCTTCAAGAAAGGCTTATGCTGCGATCAGGTATGATCACACATCAACACAAGCGATCAGGTATAATAGCAATGAAACTGGTCTTTTATAAAGTAACTGCTGCAGGTGGGCATAATGTTGAGATTACCAAAAACATTGTTCCTCACAAACATATGGATGTTCGCTCTGCCTCTTGAGGTTTTGGCTGAAACATGTGAGCCTGATAAAACTTATATGAAGATGCCACTGTTATTTGCAATAGCAGTAATTGGAGCTACCGTTGGCGGTAATATAACATTCTATTTCAAATGTTAATGTATTGGTACATATTTACAAATAGATATTCTGCTTCTCTTATTATTTCATGAATTGTTTCAAGTACTCTGGTTCCAGAATCTCCTGAATGATACTTTCACCTGTTCAATCTGGAATTGTTAGAATAAATCTTTTGCAACATCTTAGTGGTTTCTATAGTAGGCCATAATGTCGACATCTATCTACCATGAAAAATGTTTTGATTATTAATTGAAGTGACAAGAAGCTCTAAAGCCAAAATCAGCTTCTGTTTTTCTCACATGCTCTAAACAAAAGACCAGAGCTATTGCTACCAGCAGTACTATTGCGCTTCCAATGTCCGTTCACAATCTCCATGTTGAACTTGAATAGGTCAATGGGCACTTGTGTCAGGTGCTTTGAATAGGGCAAGGTTTCAGACTATTCTAAAACAAATACTCATTTCTTAATTTCTCCACTATTTATATCAGTGAGGCCATCTATTGATAGTTCAAATGTTAGTTCATTGTTATAGACATTGTCAATTGTCATGATAAAGTAGGTCAATAAAATAAATCATAATCCAAGAGTAGTAAATGTTTCTTTGCAATGCTATTTTGTAGGTTTGCTTGCACGAACCAGAAAGGATGAGCTGAAGCAATTGAACAGCCAGTTGCGTCAGATAAATGAGGCATTGAGACGGCAGGCAAAGATAGAGGCTTATGCCCCTGGCTTGAGTTATGCACCAGTTGGCAGGATTAAGGAAACAGAAATCATTGTGAACCCTGAGAAGCAACAACTTCTTACAATTTTGAGGACTGGAAAAAACTTTCTGAGGAATGAAGACCCAAAAAAGGCATTTATACTGTTCAAGGAAGCTTTTGATCTTGCTCAGAGCTTGGAAGATCGCCTTGAGGAAAAAAAGGCTGCACGAGGACTAGGTCTCATTTAAACTTAAATCTATTGATGCCTTGCTCAACTATACAACTGGATAATAAGTTATATCCTTCTGTTTACAGACTTGACTTTCTTCTTGTTCCTGTTCTATGAATTTCTAAAAGAGACATTATGCTCACATCGGTTTTTATATCATTTCGAAGGAATTTCCACAATTATAAATATGATTCTACAATTGAGTCAAACTTAAGACTTAAGAGATAGATATAGATTGAGTTACACATGCAAGATTTCCACGAATTGAACAGAGATTGAAAAGCAAAAATTTCATGAGCATGATCATCTTGTACTTGACATGATCACATTTGTCCATACATGGTCATCTAAGTTTTTCTCATTCATGCAGGTGCATCTCTTCAGCGGCAGGGAAAGTACAGGGAGGCCATTAAGTATTACTCCAAGGTTATTGAGATATCCAAACTAACAGGAGAGAATTCAGACATCACCGAGGCTTACGGAGCAATAGCTGACTGCTATACTGAGCTAGGCGACCTCGAGCGGGCAGCCAAGTTCTATGACAAGTACATAGCAAGGTTAGAAACCAACTGAAACCTTCTTTTTACGTTCTTTCTTTGAATGAGAAATCAATGGAGTTGATGGGATTGAGAATTTGAACCATAAAGGTGCGCTTCTTTCTGCTTAATTTTTTATGTCAAACTTTGGTGCCAGTTTATCAACAGATCTTTGTTGTCACTGTTATGTGCTTATTGTGTGTTTTTTTTTGGCATGATGCATAAATAGTCATTGACAGTTATGATAAAAAAAGGCAATCATAAATAGAATAATCTTTCAATAAATTCACAAGATATATAATGCATTATTAAATCACAGTTCAAAAAATATCTTAAACATTATTGAAGAAAAACAATAAATTGCCAAAGAATGAATGTGACAAAATCATTTCAATCCTACATATTTCCCTTTTTCTCTCTGAAGAAAAGGAAATTCAGTACAATAAAAACAGAAAAAAAAAAAACAGTAAAGAGCAAGAACCTTTGTGTTCTGCTCAACAGCTCCTCTGCAACTTTAGATGTAGTATCATTATCAGCTAGAGCTCTGGAACTTCAGGAAGAGGTTCTGCCGGCTTGGAGTTTCCTCCTCCAGCTCGTTGCAGACTCCAGTACATGATGCTCGCGGTAAGCGTAAGGATCATCTTTTGGTTTACCTATCAAAATAAATGTTTTTTAATAAAAAATTTTTACTATCGACCGTATTTGCTCTTGCAAACCGCATGTGCTTCATGCAAAACGTGGACAACCTACTGCCTAATATACCTTTTAAAATTTTATTTCACATTAACGCTGACAAAATACAAATGCAGGTTGGTAGTAACAGATGAAATGTGATAATTTTCTTGAATAGTAGATGGGTAAAGTCAAAATAAGTGTAAGTATAATAGGTAAACTCGTTATCCTCCCTTTGAAATATGTATGTTGGCAGGAAATGCAAATTGACTATAACATTTTATTTATTGTACTAGTGGCTGAAAAATTTGTCATTTAAGAGAAAAATATACTATAGATGCATTTTTACCTCCATGATGTCCTCAGGCAACAGAAAGACAGAGCATCCCAGTTTTCTTGCTATGCTAATCATATAAGTAGCATTAGACTTCTTTTCTTCATCTGCAGTTAAAGGAGAAGATGATTTAGTGAAATTTTATTTCAAAGTCCTCCAACGTTTTAAAATCCTCAAACTACCTTCTAAAATTTGAAAACTACCAGTATAGCACTAACAATTTACTTAATAGAAAGAATGATGATGTGGTAAACACGTGGCTGCACTGCACTAAGAAGCTAACCATCCTAGGCTGCACTGCACTGCACTAAGAAAACATACCGGTTTCCCCCTTTGTAACGAGATTCCAGCTAACCATCCTAGGCTGCACTGCACTAAGAAGCTCAAGGAAAAATACCCCCGTGGCCAAATTTTTGTCCTGGAAAAAAAATAATGTTAAAAAAGTAAAGATGATGATTAGTGCACATGTTTGAGCAGAACAAAATTGAATGTTGATCTCAAATATACCTTGAAACTCTCCATTTGAGAATTTCTCCCTGATTCCTTAACTTTATTGTTGGCCCAGTTTAGAATATCTGAATCTGATATCTCTTTTCCTTGGTAGTGAAATCTCAAGTTGTTTAGAAGTTGGAGCATATTGAATCTCATTAATTGCCATAGAAAAGCTGCCAAGAAAACAACAAAAAGTTCTTAGCAAAAAAGCAAAATCCAAGGCTACTTTATGAATTTAAAACGCAGCGTAGGAGCACAGCTACTGAATATATATAGCAGAAATGCAACTGACCAATAATTAACTTTTTGTTGCCTTGCACAATGTCATTGCCAGCGACATTCACCAGCGAAAGTTTCAACTGTTTCCCAACCTCCACAACTTGATTGCAGTTTTCAACTTTTCTAAAAGGCAACTTAATTGGAGGCTTTGTTGCTTGCTTCCAGTTAACTGAGCCAGGAGAGACTTTGTCAAGTACCTCCAGAAGAACCCATCTGTAAATGTCAACATTAGTTTAATGCACAAGAATCTTGTTGTTCACGGAGTTCTTACCCATCCCGGACATCTTCAAACAAATTATTAACAAATGTAGCGATTCCAAAATTGTTGATCCATAGTCGAAAAGCTCTTTCTTCCCTCGTATCCTGGATATCATCAACGTTGGGTGTAATTTGTGCGGGTAACTGATTGTTGTCGGTGGAAAGACCATTCCTGCATAGGATTCGAAACTGGTAAAACTCCACCAGAATCAAGCAACATTGCCCATTAAAATAGTTCTAACCTGTGGTGAAATATCTGTGCCACAAATGCAAGGTTCAAATTGGGAGAGCCTGCCACAATGTCTTCTGGACTTAAGAATTTCTTCAAATCCAGCTTCTCAGCTTGTTGTAATACTATTTTTGCCCTCTCATTGGGATCTTCAATATTCTTGGTTGAAGAGTCGCAATGCTCAGGAGCAAGAGCGTTAAGAAGATAAGCATAGGCCTCTCCATCCTGTAAATTAAATCAGTCTTTCAGAAAAGAAAAAAAAAATCATCACAAAGCAGAATCTTGTCCAGAGAATTGTCCGTTCTCGTGTACTAAGACTGTAGAAAACTAACTAATTTATCATATCAGCGAAAGAGGACTGAACAAAACACATAATCAATTCTCTTTTCAAACCTAAAGAGAATATTTAATGAGACAATAGTTTATCATATTTCGGATTCAGCATCTTAATTCTAGTGATATTGCAATGGATAACAAAAAAAATTGATAAGAAATTACACTGCCCTAATGCCCTTTCACCTAGCACATACCTTCACGTCAGAAGAAAAATTTGTTACAGTTTTTTCGTAGCCAGCTTTCTTGAGATGAAAATTCATCCACTTAAGCAACATCTTTTCTGGTGCAAGAGTCAGTAGTTCCTCTGCATCCTGCAAAAGTAGAATAGGCAAACTGGAATCAGTTTTCCATAGAGACTACACTAAAAAAAAGGTATTGCGAAAAAAGATAGGAAAAAAAAACTTGGTCTTGTATACTTCACCTTACTGTCACCAATTATCTCCATAAGTTGGGGTGTTTTCTTGAGGTTGAGGTCTGCTAAAAGTTGTATCTGACACAGGAAATCGGGTCAATTTCAGTTAGTTTTTCTTTTCAGACCCAAATTTCTATCTGCTTATTAAAATAGCACAATCAACTACTTACCTTTATGATTTGAGATATCAAACCAAGTATCAAATGTGGCTGCACGAAAACAGAAATATTTCAGTTCGAATTATTGAACTATACAGATCATACATCAATGTTAAGAATAATTAACACCGCAAGAGGATTCACAGCATGAACTTCAAAGAACATGGCCGAAGAGGCTGAATCCAATTTCTTGATGACAGATCTCCTATTCTTATCATATTTCTAACCGAAACTAAATGAATTTTGACACTATATAGCTACTAAAAGTAAAGTGTGAATTTTAATCGAAAACTTTTCTCTTGAAGAAAACAACTGCCAAAGCAACAAAAAAATGGATGCTTGTATTGAATGGAAAATACTGCACTTACTCTTCCTTCAACCAAGTCCTGTGTTCCAATATTGACTACAGTGCACCCAATAGCTTTCGCTGAGTTAAGGCCAAGAGTGTGATTCTCATTTCGTTCCCATGGGTTAAGCACTCCTTTGGTATTTATTGCTCTCTCATCTATTGTCCCCGGAACAGCAACATTGATCAATTTACTGAGGTAAATTCGAAAATATGGCGCTATATGAGAAAGTATCGTTGCTTTAAAAATATGAGAAAGCTGGATCAATTTTGAAAAAAAAAAAGAAAAGCGAGAGAGAGAGAGAAAAGAACAACATGACCTTATAATGTTCAAAATAAACTTGAACTTGATAATTAATTGAAAATAAAATGTTTTTTATTATTGTAAAAAAAAATGTATGTAAATTGATAAAAAAAAATATTGACATAAAATTAAAAAATAAGTTTCTATCATATTACCATATCAATCTTTATTAATATTCTACAATCATATGAGTAATAATTATTATTTTGATGTACTTTAAATTTATATTAACTAAAAAGTTCTAAAATGAAAAGGATCCTATGTAGTCTCGAGTTATAGTGCTAATTTTCTACGCAAGTTATGTTTGCAAAATTAGATTCAGTATAAGAACTAAATTTTTAAAAAGATATCAATTATAATTTTGAATAGTTATTTATAACATATTTTAGAATCAATTTAGTTATTTCAGTGATTTAAATTCAAAAGTCTAGATAGATTTTTGTTTTAATTTTAATTGATGACATAAATAATAAAATGATAGACAAATTATTTCAAAACATGAGAATTGGACTTACTTTTGATTTGATAATATAGTAAATATTATTTAAAAAATCATAATTAATTTAGGGAACCTTTGAAAATACAAGAGACCTTTTATGAAAATTAAAATAATATATTTATAAAAATTTAAAATTCTGAATTCTGCAACTTAAATTGATTTGAAATACAATCTCCTAATATTTCGTATCAAAATTTTAATCTAAGAAGTTTCATAAAATAGAGAAAATACTTTGAAAAAAAATATCCATCTTTCAAAAATAATTTTAACAAATATAATTATTTATAAAAAAAATATAAATATCAACTACTTTGGTAGTTGGATTAATATTAACAGTTTTAGTTAGAGACAATTTTACGAAAATAATACCAAAATTAATAACTATAAATTAGTAAATTATTGGAAACTACTATATTTTCCACTAATTTTCTTCAAATTTCATTTTCAAGAGATGACAATCTAAGCCTATGAGGTATAATTGGGAAACTAAACCATGAACATAAATATTGAAGCTTCTCATTTAATTTTGTGAGTCTTTTTTTCTCTAATCAACATCAAGATAGCTCCACAAATGTTGACGTTCTTATATAGGTAATTAAACATATTGATAATATATAAATAATTTAATGACCATTATAATAATTTATTAAACAATTAGAAGCAAAGAGGACAAAAATGGCTAAGGAATGAGAAAAACCATGAGCAACTTACCATAGAAGAACTCCATCCAAAACAAGATTGAACAGATCATTGGTTGCTGGATCCAATGGCAGATACTTTTTCAGGAACGGGTCTTCTCCGAGATAGTTGTTGATGTGTGCCACATAAGAAGCCTTTTCAGCTTCATTGATGGTATGCAAGTGCGTGGTTGTGGAGGCCTTCAGGAATGACACAGCGGTCTTCAAGTTGCCTATTCTTTGCCTTGCTTTGGATCGAAGATCCAAATATGCCTGTCAAATCAATCAATGTTTGACCAAATTAACAATACAATCTGCCTCTAACAAGAACATTTCAGGATTTGGAACTCAGAACTACCCGAAGAAACGATTCAAAGTCTATCTCGAGGCTGGTATCAGGGTAAGATTCAGCTAACATTTCTGCAATCGTTTGTTCCGTAACCATATCATTCAGGCCCTTCAACTTTTCCATCAATGGCGGCAGTTCTTTGATCGTCACATGCCCTTTCCCCCGTTTTGTTGAAAGGAACTAAGGAAATATACAAGAAAAACGTCAGCGAAAGGATCTGCGGATCGAGAATAACTTCAAAAAATGGATCAAAAACACAACAGTAGCTTACTTTAGTGTTTAGGTCTCGGAGTTCCATCTGAGTGAACTGACTTTGAAGCGAAGGATCAGAGACGACAACCCCCACAAATCCAGACATCTTCCCCAATCAACTTATACTTTCTCGGAACCGATCAGATTGAAATCACACAACCAATCCCAGCAATCGCAATGCTCCCTTATCCTACACCGAAAAATTGCAACTTCCCCTCTAAAAAACACAAAACTAAAGCAGGAAATGGGACGTCCAAATGCGAACTCACAACCCTAATAAAGATCTCGACAAAACAGCGAGGAACTGGAGTTGTTTCAAATCAAAAACAAAAACGCGTTCCACTATTTCGCTTTCGATCTCCTTTCAAAATCGGTGCTCGGAGTTTCCTCCGCAATCTTCCTCCTGGCGATAAAAGAGGGCGAGAGATCGTAGAGTCTACTCGATTCAATGCTGCAACCTGAAGAAAAAGTACCAAAGTTTAGAAATCTGATGGAGGAAGGAAGGGAGAGATAAAATTAGCAAACGAAGGAGAAGAGCTTATTTTCGACTCTACGGACTAGCGGAGTTTAAGGAGTCGGACATGACCGACCTTCTTCCGCGTGTGTATATATAAACAAATAAATGAATGAATGAATGAATAAATAAACATAACTATTCCTTTAAAATATAATTTCATTAAAAATGGAAAATATTTAAATAAAATTACTGGTTAAGGTTTTTATTTATGAGTTTGCTTTATTTGGTTAGTTTTAACTTATACATGATATAATTTAGCCACGACTGTCTTTGATTTTTATATTTAATGAAATTCTAACACCTGAACAATTAATTTCAATTTGGTAATTTAAAATTTTGAAAATCTGATGAAGTTCCGTGGTGACAAAATAATACGCGTACTTTTGATGCGATGGTAATCGAAGGATGAGTTTCTTCAGCAATGAAATTCAATTTTAATATAGTGTAAATAAATATTTATGGTTCTAATCACTTGTAATATTAGATTATTTTTATGATCTAGATATATTTTTTGAATTTATTCGATGATTAATAAAAAAATTTTATATGATTAGACTGATAACTGAATGAATGATAAAAATATTTAACATCTAACTTATTAAGTTTTTTTAAAAAAACAAAGGTGCATGGACGAACTTAAGTCGTAATTTGTTTAATCTTAAAAATATTAAGAATCACATGTTAATCATGTTAACTAGGGATTATTTGATATAATATATCGAATCATCAATTTGTATACTGCTATCGTATGAAAATATTCAATATAAAAAAAAATTATATCAATATCGTATCAAAATTTTAGTACAGTATCAATTTCATATCATTTATAATACAATTTTGATATCATACCGTATATCAAAAAAATTTATATAAATTTTATATTAATATCAAAAAATTCAGATCGACATATTTTAATATGATAAATAAGATATACCAAATTTTTAATATTTTTCTTTCCTCCCGAAGTTGACTATTAAACGAATAGCTATGGTCATTATTCATTTATCATAATCATTATCTAATTATGTATAAACATGAAACTTATCAATGATCTTGTTTTTTTGGGAAAGCTCCTTTTTATTAGAATTTTAACTTTTTTCTATTAATTATTAAAAATCATTCCACCCTTTTTTATATAAAATTGAGAGTAGGTACGGTCCATATATGCTATAATATATTATTAATCATTTGTGCGTATATTATAATAGTTATTAATCATATATAGTTATTACGATATTACAACCATTATAATCAACATATATTCAAATGAGTTATTGTTCGAATCAAGTCAATACTAGTCAACTTAAATAGTAATTGCTACAGTTATATAAGTGATAATTCATAATTACTATAATAATATATACAAATTATATCTTATTCAACTCTAAGTTAATGTTATATTATAATAATTATATTTGTAGTTACTATAATATGTATATATATGTTATCAATAATTTGCTATAATATTATAGTGACTATGAATATTAATTACTATAATATTATAATAGTTATAAATCGTAGCTATAAGTGATTTAATCTCTATGCATTCGAATCCATCTAGATAAGAAAGGATAATTTAAGTATTAAAACATTTTTGAAAAAGTCATTTTTTTATTTATCATTAAATTATCCATGTTGTTTGCTATAATATAATGTTACTATTGTTGCTCATGTTACACCAGTTATAAAGCAAAGTTGCTAAATAATATAGAAAATAAAAGTATTTTTTTTGGAAAAAAAGGGTGAGATGGAATAGGATGTTGTTGTTTTGATAATAAACAAAAAAAAACATATTTTGACAATTCTAATAAAAATGGAGTCCTTTAGATTTTTCAATATTAAAAAATAAACTTATTAATTTTTTATTTAATAGATAATTTAATATATTTATTCAACATAAATTTGTTAGTAAGTATTTAACGTAACATTTAATTAAAATTAATCCCAGCGACAAATATATGCTTTATTATAAAATATATTTTCCCTCTATTTTGATTTAATATATAATTTACCAAATTGATATTCCACATAAATATTATTTTAATCTGGTTCATCCAATCGAGTCAAAAAAAAAATCTGATAAAAAACAAAAATTATTTTCTATTTAAATCGTATGATAAACACTCCCAAAAATCATTTTATTAGTTTAGTTTTCAATTTTAGTGTTTTGAGGTGCCAATGTAATGACATCTTTGCAAATTGAGTATTGAAATAAACCCCAATTTTCCTTTTGTTTAAAATAAAATATTTTGAATGCTTATTTTATAATAAAAACAATTACTTAAACTAAATTAAAAATCATGTCTTATTATTTATTCATGTTTTAAATCTTTAACTTAATCAAATAAATATCAGCAACAAATATAAATAAATGTACAATTTCTCTTGTATTAAAAGTTGTGAAGTGAAATTAAGAAAAATCTACCTTTTTACTCCTATCTAAAAAAAATTATAATTTTTAAAAATACTAAAATATTAAGATTTCTTTTTTGTTTAATTGCTTTAATATTTTTGTGTTAGATTGAACTCTCACTCTCAAATTGAAATGATCAACTAAACAAATAATACGTGCTGCAGTGATAGAATATTCTTATAATCTCCTAAGTATTTAGGGTTCGATTCCTAATATACTGTAGAATATTTTTAATACTAGTTTAAAAAAACAAAACTAAACACATAAATACAATTTGTTCTAAATTAGATTAGATTTGTCTGCTTAATCAAATACTAAACATGGACATTATAATTTTAATCCCATTACATTGGTAACCGCTCACAATATTATAACTAAAATTTGATTAGAATTTAAATTTAAAAAGAAAGATTAGCTTTATTAATCATCTTAATTCAGATCACGTGCAATAACCCCCACTAAATAAGTAATTATTTGAAGTTATTTATTATAAGTCGGTTGCGATGCCTCTGGCTCTGAGAACACGTGGCGCATGTTAATGTGGAAAACGACAGCACGTGTCGGACAGTGCTTGCCATGCAATCGCCCCGTTCGTTCGTCTCCCTAACTCCAAAACCGCGTCCCGCCAAAACCTAACCCCAAACCCTTCCGCTTCTCCGCTCAAATGCTTGATCCCTCCACCGCATCCTCCTCCTGCACGCAATGCGCTAAAAGTTTCGATCCTGATGGCCCTCGATATCTTCGTCCTGACGAGGTTCTTCCTAGACAACACAGCTAGTCGGAGCAGCGTCGTCTCCATCTCGTTGGTCGTCTCCGTGCTCTGCCTCTGCATCGTCGTAGGGCACTTGTTTGAAGAGAACCGGTGGATCAATGAGTCTCTAACCGCCATCGTAATCGTGAGTTCCGATTCCCGAGCTAGGGCTTGGTCGTTAATATCCCTTGCACATTATGCCACGGAGATATATTGATCCCAAATAGGTGCTGATGTTTCTAGTTTGTCATTTGATTAGATTTAGTTGATTAAGTGGAGCCTGAAACTTTCTTTTAAGTTTGTAAATATGACTGATTCTTTGCAGATAAGTTTGCAATTATGTCTAACTGAATGAATATAGCGAACTGCTTAGATTTCATATTCTCTCTAAGAAAATGACAATTTGTTTCCATGGAAAGACTAAGTTGGAGGCAACATGCATGATAACCTGATTATTGCAATGTATCTTCATTGGTTCATTAGAACCAAAATCAAGACCGTACCTTAGTTATTTGAGCCAAACAATCTCACATGTGGCAAGTTCGTACACGCTTCTGCATTTGATCTAGATACTACGTTTTTCTCTCTGGCTTTTTTTTTTAAATATCAAATTTGTTCCCAGAAGTACACAACAGCTAAATATAGATCATTTATCTATGGGGAATCTACCCAACTATATAAGTGTACCATGTAATTTATAGGTGTCCTTGATCGTGATGCATTGCTGTTAGAGGCCTTAAGATATCAAAGAATCCTCAGAATTGTCCCAAATAACCTTGACTTGGAGACTCAAGAAACTGGCTAATTAAACCCATAGAAAATGAGATGTGAAGTCTAGTCACCATAATATAATTCAACTTACCAGCTAATAAGTGTGGATCAAGTGATGCCCCCTCCCCCCTTGTCTTGTTATTAGTCTAACATATGAATTTACAGGAATGTTTGTATTTATAGGAATGGCAATAGGTTTAGCATCTAATACACCAATTTCTTCAAGTGTATAAAATGCATGTTTTCATTCTGAGGTATATAAGTTTCCTCTTGATAAACAACTTCAATGTCTTGAAAAATATCTAAAATCATCTAAATCTTTAGTATGAAAGTGCTAGTGGAGATAAGCTCTAAATCTTCTGTTATTTGAATCATTGTTACTTGTAATAATAATGCTATATGCATAATTAATAGGAAAATGCACTTCTCAAACTTCCCCATTAAGATAATTATGGGGAAAAAAGGATTCTTGATATCCGGTTGATATTATGACCATTGTGATATAGTTCCAAAATGAAGAAAAGACAAACCAAAGCAATCTTTTCTACAAGAGATATCTGGGTATACCCCTTTTTTTTTCACGAATCTAGCTTTGAACCTATATCTGCTAAACCATCATGGGATGTTTCATCAGTGAACATACTCTTGCATCCAACAACAAACATTATTGGAGGGAGATTATCTAAAATTGTTAGAGTACAATTTTACCATTTCTTGTCTCTAGATTGATCTGAAGTAAAAAAGAAGAGTATGGTTGTGACAATGCAACAAAAGTATTTAATGTGAAAGAGGACCTTAGGGGCTGCGGTAGTGCACTTCTAAGCACTTATCCTCACAACAATAAGGTCAAGGTTGGAGATAGGATTTGGGATCATGCATGATGTCCTACTGATGTCTGTAGTGGCTGAATCCCGATGCCAGTCGTTCTACAATAGTAGATGGTGGAATAGAAAATGGAGTAGGAATAAAAACTCCTAGTTATTGTCTCGGAATGTGGTAGATGAGGCGTAGTGAACTAAAAAATTGTCATGCTGGTCGATATAAAAGCTCGCACTAATTTAGGAGAGTATGGTAGTTCTTTAGCTGAGAATGTCCTAGGAATATACATTTTGACAAAATAAGATGACAACTTAACTTTGCCTTGAGACAAGATATAAATAAACCAAGTGCATCGATACACGTGGTGGAGGACTCCATGTGACATTGCAAGGAGAAAGAATAGAAAAGCAAACTTCATCATGAAAAACAGAAGAAGAGATTCAATTTACAAAACATGTTATGAGAACTGCATCATCTTGGAATTATATAGAAACTCAGTAATAATATTCTTGGAGTTTCAACTAAATATCTATTCTTTCATTATGCATATCTAGGCGTATGATACTAATGGAGAATTCCTTGAGTAAAGAGGAAAGACTTAAAGTTTTAGAGAAGCACTCTTTAGCATTGCTGTTTTCACAAATGATTTCATACTGTGTTTTTATCTCAGTACAAAAGGAAGAGAAAATAGAGAAAATTTCATACCATTTTATCATTAAGATCTGAGAATAATTATCTATGAAGGTAACAAACTACCTAGTGCAACATCAAAGCTCGCTTATTGACTCGACCAAGAAATGATGACTGAGACTGCCTCCTTAGTAGGCAATATTCACACGGATTTTGAAGACTTGATAAATTCAGAATCATCTTTCTAGATTTTGTAGGCTGGTGTCTCTAAAAATGACTGGGCTCTACCACTAGGGCAGTGAAGATGCAACTATAGTTAACTGGTATAGTCTTTTGGACTCATGCTTTGCATTAGTTACCTTTCTTGTCTACAAATCCCAAATAGAAATAGTATCAGTAGTGTAGAATGCAAATCAATTATATTGTGAAAAAAATATGTATGATCCTTGTTAGGTTCTTAAGAAATTCCAACATCTAGTGAAGTCCCAATTTATATTTTCCTTATTAAAATAAGAATTTTGAAGGAGAGCCTTGGTGCAAAGGTAAAGTTGTTATCGTGTGACCCGGAGATCTCGGGTTCGAGTCGCGGAAGTAGTCTCTTGCAATGCAGGGTAAGACTGCGTACAACAGATTCAATATGGTCCAACCCTTCCCCGGGACCCCGCATTGGCGGGAGATTTGTGCACCGGTTGGTCCTTTGAAAAGAAGAATTTAATTATATCGATGTATAATTTTACAAATCGTGACACAAGATTGCACGGTGAGGAGGTTCCTTGTACTTAAACTTTATTTTGAAAGAGACTGGTGCGAATGTTGTTTATAGATTGGGAATTTACAACTATAAAACCTACATTTTGTTGTTTGTCTCACCTACAGAAATCAGGTCATTTTTTGTTCATCACCTTTGTTGTTTAGAATCTCCTTTTTTCCTTTTATAATTGCATTCTAATAACTAAAAGGTGAACTAAACTTGCTGAATAATATATTCCTCCATACATGTGACAGATGATCCACATTGAATATCTTAGTCTACTATGCTTCTTTCTCCTACTTTTTGTAAATGGAAATGGAACTATATCAAATATTTTAAACTCCTTTTATGTAACGTAGGGTGGCATCATTGGTACTGTAATCTTGTTTGCAAGCAGAGGGAAGAGCTCTCACATCCTTAGGTTTGATGAAGATTTATTTTTTATATATCTTCTTCCACCAATTATTTTCAATGCTGGGTGAGTCCTTTCATCTGTAGCTTTAGTTATCTTGATGCAAGAAAAAATGTGGAATATGCTTACATTGATGACGCTTTCTATGTTGGCTCAGGTTTCAGGTTAAGAAAAAACAGTTCTTTCATAACTTTTTGACGATACTACTGTTTGGAGTAGTCGGCGTCTTCATTTCATTTGTCATCATTTCCGTGGGTAATTTAACTGTGAAACAATTTCAGACTTATATGCTGCTTTCTTTATTTTTTGTGACTATAACATCATAATTGTGAAGATGAATATGCTACTTGTTTGTAGTATTCATTTCATCATTGTTAATCATTGGAAACCTAAGAAAAACTGGTAGTTGTGTAACAATGTCTGTAGAGGGAACAACATGTCTTTTAGGTTACCTTGACAACTACTGTGATATAAGGATTTGTTGGAAGTTTCATATTGTTGGATGTTCTCAATGGAGTTAAGTAGAGATTAGAAAGAGACTTACAATGCATGGTGGCAATGTGGAATATTTTATTGACGAAATTGGATTATGCAACACACTTTTACCATGGGCAGAGTGTACTTTTACCAAGGGCACTTACCAAAACTTACTTTTGCCACATACTACTTCTAGCACTATTGCCACTTACTAATGACTCATTAACCACAACATCCTTTTTCACATGTTAACCAAATTTTTCTTTGTAGTAGTGACTACCATTTGGTTGAGCCTTGTGCTAGGTTGGGCCATAGCCTATTATGTTTCTTGTACTTGTGACATGTTATATGATTAGATAAAGTTCTACTATGAGCCAAAGCACATCGTCTTTCAGTATCCCCAATATGAGCTTTTAGCAAGAAACTAAGCAAGTTTTGCACTTCCTCAATCCATGCTCTTAGCAGAGTTTGGGTGATGTTGTTCAAGTACGCCTTCTTATAGTTTTTTTAATCATCATCGTAGTAGCTGTCTTTTTCATTATTGTCATCAATTGCCATCATCATCTCATGCTAGCCTCAGCTAATTAGGGTTAGCTAATGGATATTATTATCATTTCACGCTAGTATATTTAAAAATTTTAAATTACTTTTTATTTATGTTAGCTAGTGTTTTTTTAGTTTTCCTATGACTCATATGGCTATAGCTTCAAATTTAATCCATTCATCTCGTCTAGTCATATACTCTTTATTCCTTTTTGGCCATTCATTGCTTACATTGTGAAATGTTTTGACTATAATATGCTTGGTTTTTCCATAAAAGATCAATAGCTTCTCATAGCTATAGTGGACTTGTCTTGGTAAATGTTTAAGGGTTCACTTGCTTCTCACCATAACTACATGGTTCTCCTTACAGTTACTATGTACCCTGGTTGTTGGTAGTGCCATCAAGTTTGTTTTCTGATACACTAGCTGAAAAACTTTTATCAACAAGGAAGTAGCAGGTTATCATGTTATATACGTATGTATCAGTTTCCCAACCGTTGTCTGTGAATATTAGTAAATTTTATTTATTGTAGTTTATACACTATATTGTAGTTCAAAGCATCCATTTAAATCTAATACAATATTGATTAAAAACCATGATACAAACAATGGAAAGCAACTATTTCATGTTGAAAGGTCACTTAACTATTTTATGTTAAAAGGTGATGTGGATGTGATTAAGATATGCAAATGTGAAGGAAGCTTCAATATTCGTGTTTGTCTATAAGGGAGGGTAAGTGAACAACAATTTTTGCTAAGGTTATAAGGCAAATTGTGTGGGATGTCTTCAACAATGAAATATTCTTCTTATTCTAGCTTAAAGAGAATAAACTCATGAACAATAGAGATGCAAATGAAGTTCAATAAATCCCTATGAAGTAAACTCCATCGTGTGTCACTACTCACTTGCTCTCTTGATTTTGTCCACTTTGCAAGTTTCTATAATTATGCTCATTAGCAACTCCAATTTCTTTTGCTCTTTACAAGAACCCGCCAACAACATTGAAAATCATCTATATCAAACTAAAAATTATTGGAATATCTGAATTATCATATGATGCACTTATAAGTATAGATTAAAATTAAGGTGTAAAATAATGGATATCAAAACTTGTCCTCTCTAACCATCAATTCAAGCCATACAGCTTACCTTTAATATTACTTGTCTTATCAAACTCATTGATTACATAATAGCTTGAGATGAAAATAGATATATTTTAAGGATCAACTATATAGTAAATTGAAAAATCTAAAACAATGATCTTGAGTGTGGCAGAATATTGATTCCAATTTGAACACAAAATTATATATAGTAAATATGGCAACAAACACAAAATTTCACTAGCAAAAAACATACAAATCTATGTTGAGGCGAAAGTAAAGATCCAGAATTGACACCTTTGAAGATAACATCTAAATTCCCTTGTTCATCTAAAGAATTTTTAAGAAAGTCAAGTAAGTTGTCATTTGCTTCTCCACTAATCATAAAATATCCAATGCTAATATCCCTTAAGGGATGTTTCTTTTGATAATGAAAACATTTGATTGAACCACGAGACTTGACTTTACAAGAGCCTATGTTGACTTAATTGGTTTAGAGAACGTACAGTCTACCATTAACTACGACTTACTTAGACATACAGATAACAACATGTTTATGTTACCCTTAAGAGGCTAATAGAGGATATTGAACACGATAAGCCTAACAAAATAAAGATGCAAGCCATCTATTTAATAACAAATCAATTAAGGCTTTTATTGCTATTTCTATTTGTAATTATTTATGACTCTAAAGCTTGTAAACTTGAGATGGTTTTCTTGTGTACCACTTGCCACCGTGTTGAGATTTCTACTAAGAAGATGCTCACATTACAAAAGAAATTGTATCATGATTTATTATTAAGTTCCTACTGATATCATATATTATCCACTACATTCGTGAATCTAAATTGCCTTATAACTACTATAAGAGTATTCTTGTTGTTGTTGTTGTTTTTTAAAGTTATATTGCAAGAAAAATTAATTTCAATACATGTTTTATTTAACATAGTAACGTATTTAAACATTAGTTTGAATTGTGTTAGTGTATATGCTAACTTATAGGGAGATATTCAAGCCTTCGTCTTTGTAACATCTTGATTTTGTAGCAAGAGAGCTACAAAGGGCATTTTCACCTTTTGACAAGTTATATTGTTTTATTATTCGAAAGAGTGACCATGAAGAAAGAGGAAAATCAAAGCTTTGTTTTTCAAAGATATAATTGGAAGGGACAATAGAAGAAAAATATAATGTAGAAATTATGTTTTTTGAAGGTCAAGAATCAAATGATATTACTAGTACTCTGAGACATTGGAATGACATCTAAATTGAAATGTTGTCAACTCACTTTGAGTCAAGTTTTCTTTGGTGGGGGAGATTGATGAGTTTAAATTAGGAAGTTCTAAATTTGGAAAGTGTTAGGAAGTTTGAGATTTGTAAAATTTTGGGGTAGTATTGTTCAAAGTAGGGAAATTTATATTTTATTTCCATAGGATAAGTTATTTTAGGAATTAATTATTTGTTTACCAAGACTATAGGGATATGTTCATTTAAATTGAGTCATGGTTGAGTCTTTAAAAGGGACCCCCAACCTTCTCTTGTTGCATTATCTTTCAAATTCATAAAAATGATTTTCTACAATTGTTCTTTTGAGATTTCGGTTAAGGCACGCAACTCTGTGAAATTAACAAGCTGAGGCTCACAGATTTATCATCTTCCATATGCAGCATCACTTTTTCTAGCCTTCATAGCCATGTAAGTTTTTCACTGGCTCTTTTCTTTGAATGACCATGACAGTTTTTGGTGTAGTATGCTTCCATCAGGCTCCATTTATTGTTGCACTCTATTATTCTGGCAAACATTTCTTTGTTGATTGAATCGAAGTCGAAGGCTCAAAGTGTTTTTTTTTTGTGTGTGTGTCTGATTATATTATTTCATGCCTCAGGTAGCTGGAAGCTGTTTCCGAAAGTTGGGTTTCAAGGACTTAGTACTCGGGATTATCTAGGTTTGACTTAATTGTCTGTTGATATTTCTATTCTGTTAAGGTCATACATGAGGACATAAGTCAAATTAAACTTAATTTCTTTTGTTTCCATTTATTGTTTAAATTACATCTTTTTGTAATAAAAAACAATTGAGCTCTTTCAATTTTCTTATTCAGCTATTGGAGCCATCTTTTCATCAACAGATACAGTCTGCACGTTGCAGGTCAGCATGCTTCAGAATATATATTTTCTTCTTCAAGTACTTCAAGTTTATTTTAAGTTGTTACTTGTGCTATGATGTTTCCAATTAAGTGCTTGTAATTTGACAAGGTTCTTCATCAAGATGAGACTCCTCGTCTATATAGCTTGGTATTTGGTGAAGGAGTCGTAAATGACGCTACATCTGTTGTGCTTTTCAATGCAATCCAGAAGATTGATGTTTCTGAGATAGAACGGATTACATTTCAAGTTCTTGGAGATTTTTTGTACTTGATTTTTACAAGTACAATCTTGGGAATTGCTGTAAGCTTCTTTTCCTTCATCTCTATGAAAGATCTATATTACATGCTATGCTTGTCAGTCCAATCTGCATTGAAAGACCTATATTACATCAAAATGGGAAAATAAGCTTTCGGGGCCATGTCAATGTCTTCAAACTCCAATCTGCATTGTCCAGTATCAAAATGCACATGGCCACAAGAAAAATTGGCAATGTACAATAGAAATGGATGCATAAACCAATGTTGTATTCAAGGTACTGGTTGCTTAGAATATATTACTTCAACATTGAGGTTCGGTTATGGGCAATCTGGAGAATTCCTACCAATAAGGAACTTAAAAATGGGAAAAAACATAAGGCAGGGTGTAGTCAAGTAGTGATATATACCTATTTATCCATTATCAATTTGGCAGATTCAGTTGGACAAGGATTGGATGTCTCATTGCAAACAGTGTGGGCAAACATGAGAGCCAGTCTTTTTTGTGTTAAAACAGTAGTCTATGATGTTTTATTAAGTAAATACATGCATTTGAACCTTAGTTTTCATTATGCTCATCATTACATTTATTTTTAAAAATATATGTTATCTATGGGTTACTTCTCGTGATGCCTTTTGTTTGTTGTACCTTGTTTTGCAGGCTGGGCTGTTGACTGCTTATGCTCTTAAAACTCTTTACTTTGGTAGGTGAGTGAAAAAGATCAACACAAAGGATCTATACTTACGCGTTTCATTTTAATTAAAAGCTTGTTATCAGGCACTCAACTGATCGTGAAATTGCTTTAATGGCTCTGATGGCTTATTTGTCTTATATGATTGCTGAGGTTAGATCGGATATCTTCAAATTTTTATGGCATGTTCCTTTCTTCTTTTTTTTTTCTCAAGAAACTTTACTTTATCAATCGTATTTTCTTGCAGTTTTTCATTTTTTGTAATCCTTGCTCAGTTCCCAAATCTGGCTGAGTTATCCCTAGAAACCATCTTCTCTACTTACTAGATATTATGATCCGTTACATACAATGCTGATCTTATCTGGCTGAAATTTTTTGCTATTATTTCCAGGAATAGGCTTAGTTGTCTAAATTCATAAATTACTTGTGCAGCTCTTTCAGTTGAGTAGTATTCTGACGGTTTTCTTATGTGGAATTGCTATGTCACATTATGCATGGCATAATGTAACTGAAAACTCCAGAATCACTACAAGGTACTATGTCTTTACTTGCTGTAGGGAGGGTCTAATATACATATTTCGAATATATAGACAATTCCAAATAGTTATTTTGCTTCTGCATTTTTTTCTTTATTTTTTGAAGAAAGAAAGAGTGAACCAGTTCACCAGATTGTATTGAAAGGGAGTTGGGGGATTACAACAATCATCTACTTTAGCAATAGTAAGCCTACAGGTATCAACATGAAACTACTTTAGCAAGACAGTAAGAGCAGAAACTGATCAATAGAAAGCAAGGATCAGCCAGAGGACCTAACTACGATAACAGCATTGATTAGTTGCTGCCTGGGCTTACAAAACACCCTCTAGTTCAATTCATTGGCAACTGATAATGAGAAATGAGACTGATGAGAGACCCCCTGAAGTACATGGAATGCAAATCAGCCAGGATTGAAGCGTGTCAGGCCCAATAAAAGTCTGATTGTGAAACTACAAGCTCCTAAAAGATAGTTTCACATCAGATCATCCAAGCTACAAAGAGTAATGCATGGATGAATGTATTGCCAATTGTCTTTGGATAAGCTATCCCTTACAAAGCAAAAGTAGGAAAAATGAGCATCCATCCCAACTTCAATCCACAGTTGAAGAATAAGTACAAGGTTGACTCCATACAGCTAAAGGCAGGTGATAAACACAATAAACAAGAGAGGTTGGATATCTCTATCCTCTTCCTTTTAAGTACACCATTTTTGTTCCTCACAATGCCAGCCAACTGAAGACCTTGACACACTGGAGCACAAGAGTGACACGTGATCTCCACTAGATCATCCATTTGACCTTGAAAGGATAATGTGGTGTAGATGGATTGACTGGTGAGCTGAGTTAGAGTGCCGACCTAGGTGAATGCTTAGAACAAATCATGCATTACCTGGATATCACTTTTGATAAAAAGATATGCCAAGTGTTGAATCATGAAAGAAGAGGTTTTGGATATGAGCTACTTAGTTAGAGCATGATTGAACATGGCAGAGAGTAGACTCCGCATGTGAATCCTCAATGCCAAACCCCACACCAAAAGGGTACTTCAAATTGACAAGAAACATCGGATGATGCTCATGTGGCAGAAATATTGCACATGCAAAACCAAGGAAAGACCAACACCAATTAGTGAGATTGCCTTCGTAGAGAGTGAGCAATGTGCAAATGACAACTGAAACCTAAGTTGTCTAATAGTTAGAAAATCAAGGTTCACCATAATTTGCACCAGAATGCAAGACTAAGAGTTTTGAGATCAAGTGTACTAAACCCTCCATGATCCACAGGGTGGCATATGACACTCTAGGTTGCAAGGTTCCACACCAAAGAATAAGAGGGAGTTTTATGATGCCACAAGAAATTCCATCAAGGCTGATCGATAAGACCAATCTCCTGAGAAGGAAATAGATACACCTGAGCTAGGTAGAAAACCACTGTGGAAAGGGGATTGTTAATAAGTGTATATCTGGTGCCAATGAAGAAAAAAATCCTCACCCAAGGGTTTAATCTACGTGCCAGTTTGCTCACTAGCTTGTCCTAGTAATCTTTTGTTGGTTTATGAATTCCTAGTTAAAATCCCAACTAGGGGCAAGCCTACAACTGAATGTTATGGTAAAGCTTCTCTACTTTCCTCTCTAATCAGCCCACATACGTAATATGAAAACTTTGTGTAATTGATTCTCAAGCCACTGAAAGTGAAGAACCCTGCTTATATGATATGATAGTTTGCTGCAGAAGAATTATGATATTTGCGAACTGTTTCTAAAAGACCAGCTGGTAGCAGTCAGGGATGCTACACACTAGTCTAGCCGTATGCACAAGAAGATGTTGAAGGTAGTCAGAGAGAAGAATGAACAAGTATGATAATAGGGGTTTCCTTGGCACAACCCCACCAATGTTTCTGTTAATTAGAACTTCACTAGCAGTGGTAACAATTCCTATGACCTAGGAAATCCAGCCCATTGGGAACCCCTGAGCAATGAGAACCTGCTCGAGATCTTGCTAGCTGACACAGTTGAAGGTTTTCTTGAAGTCTAGTCTTAGAACTGCCACTTTCTCATGATCAGATCTGCACCCATTTAATACCTTGGAAGCACACATGGAATTGTCAGCTATGCCTCTGCATTTGATGAAAACTAACTGATTGGTAATTACCACTTTTTTTTTGAATTAATAAGATAAATCAACTTTATGTTCTCTTATTGATATTTTTGTGAGAACGATAACATTTATCTTGCTTTGTTATTATAAAAATGTGAAGTTTCTTTCTAGCCTTATTATTTAATTTGATTGGTCAGGATCTAGAAGCAAGGACAAGGCATTTTGTTAACTGAAAGAACGTGAGATAACAAAAGGAGTGATCCAATTTAGTCCTAGGAGATGCCACTTGATTGGATTTGGTTTCCTAGAATTTCTTAGCGATTGTACAACCTAGTAACTTAAATTCTATGTTTATCCTTTGGGGAACTTAAATTTCTCATAGCTTGATACTCAAGAGGAACTTGTGCTTGGAATAACTATGGTACCTTGCATTCCCAATTCTATCAGGAACTTGTGCTTGGAATAACTATCGTACCTTGCATTCCCAATTCTATCAGGTAACTTAGACGATTAACATTCTTTCTTAAGGAATTATAATCCTTTTAAAAAATTTACATAAACTTAAATTTACAGGTATAAAATGTATTCTAGAAATCACTGATTTTAAATAATAACAAACATGTAAAAGAAACTAGTGTCATGAGAACTATCTACTACAGAGAATTGAATGCAACAAGTAAGTTGAGATCATTTTGCTAGCAATGCATCTGGATTCCATGAGGCTAGCATTCCAGTTCAAAGAAGCAGCTTTCCGCAAACTAAGATGTTGACCAATAAGAATGATCACATTTAGTCAAGATTAAGTTCTCTGGTTGAGTATATTCTTTCTACTTGCATACTATTCGTAAAACAAGGAAACTGAATGAATTTGTGAAGAATAGAATACCGTTAAAGACTCACCTATTTGCTTTTGCCTGAGATGCATGGTACTCATGGAGCTGCTGCATGCTTGAGACGTGGAAGAAGCCTCAAAGTAAAGTAGAGGCTGTCTTCTTTGGAGTCTTGCTAGGAATTGTATTAGTTTGGTTGACAGCATTGCTATGTATAACATGGAGTAAAGCTTTTATCATCTGATATAACTGTGACAATTGTTGTCAACTACTTATATTTCTAGAGGTATTAGTTCACAATGCTCTTTGGGTGGAGCCCATGTCACCTACAGAACAATATTTACATTTTAGATTGCATGGTTTCTATTCACGATTAGTTCAATCTTCTTGGATAGTTGTCCTCAGGAACTCTCAGTATAGTAATATTTCTAGCAGAATTTTTTTTTTTTTTTTTTTAACTTTACTTTTTCTTCATTGATTAATTTCTTGTCATTGGTTTCATTGCATCTTATAGATTATCCTGAAATGAGTTATATATGATTGAAAGGAAGGCAAAACAGAATCTTACAAAAGTGTTAGAACTCATGGTTGAACTGCCCATGGATAAACATTTCTTCCAAGAGTAAATTGGAGTTTTATGGTTCATTGAGTTTGCTTCCTTGTGCTTTTCGTGTTTCCAAATAACCTTTTTACTGCTTTGTTTCAAAGAACAAAAGTTTCATCAAAAATTAACTTGATTTAGTATAATTTGAGCAGGAAGCTGTCATTTATGTTTGAGATTTATCATTTATCAGTTGATGTAATTTGGAACATTTAATATACTAAGTTCTGATCTAGTTCAAATTAGTAGGCCTAATTGGGTTGCCATCACAACTTGCCAATCCAGTGAGTCACCTTGTAGCTAGTTTCACATGCTATGTGAAATTGTAGTTTTGTCACAACTGTAGACATCATTGTTTGCTAGTGCTAAGATGCTTTGCCTCAAATTAGCCTCTCGATTGTAAGCCCAAATGTGTATTAAAAGAGAGAACAACCTTGTATCCACTGGAGCACTGAAGTCAATTTTCAGTCTTTTTATACCGTTATCCTTTTTTCATATTTTTTTTTTATCTTCCTTTCAGTCTATCAAATGATGCTGTAGAGAATCACTGGCAGCCTTCATCACATCTAACTTGCAAATTTTCATTTTGTTGTTGATTTACTATAGTTCTATAACTTAAATACCTTATGCATTGTTTTTGGCAGGCATATTTTTGCCACTCTATCTTTCATTGCAGAAGCATTCATCTTTCTTTATGTGGGAATGGATGCTCTTGATATTGAGAAATGGAAAGCTACGAAAACAAGGTACTGTCATTTGCTTTATCTCTAAATGTTATTGATGCAACATGAAAAATTGTACCACACGAACTCGAGAAACTCAATTCACCAAAGAAAAAAATATTATTAAATTGAAAGATGGCCTAATATATGCAATCCAAACCTCTTTTGTAAATTGATAGTAGTACTCAGTTTATAAACTGACAATAAAATAAAGAATTATTTGTCATAAAATAAACTTTTCATTCCAATAAAACTCTTAACAATTTTTTAAAATAACTTTTAGAATTCTCCAATAAAATTTCAAAAAAAATTCAAGTACATTATTCTCCCTAACTAAGAGGAACTCAACTCTAGGTGAGGTGAATTGTTAACACTTTTTTAAGTTGTCGTTTCCATGAACAAGGAGCGACGACCTCATGAAGTCTTTTGCTTTGTTTCTCTAGAAATCTTCATTTTTAGCTTTGTTTCTTAGGAAGTCGAGCTTTGTTATCATCTTCTTCTTTAGATACCATTTCTAACCTGAAGGAGTAGTTGTATCTTTTGTCTTATCCTGATTTTTGATAAGCAAAGCTGGATTTTCTTTCTTTTTAGTTGCCCTTTCAATGAATAAGATAATAGTACAACTTATCTAGACATGGATAATCTCTTTGTGGTTCTCCTGCTTCTAAATCAACATACAAAAATGGAAGCTTAAATGTTTCCCAATAACATTGCTGAAGTAGCAACAGGCAGTGCTGAGTTGCGTCTACTGATGTGTGGTGACCAACCAAGGGCTGAGTGTGGATGGGCAAGGAGTATGCGATGCCACAGGGGTTTTATTCCTCCTCAATAGTCTAATCTTATCCTCGTAGGACGGAAGCATAGCGCAGTCAGTTCCGTCTTGTGATTGCTAGTCATGAGTTTAGAGCGATTCATGGTGGAAACTGGTTGGCATGCACTGATCATCTAGTGGCCCAGGCATCCTTGCCGAAGGAGATTGAGGGTCAGCAAGGCAGCGAAGCAACTTCGAGCTCTGAGTGGGGAGGATTGTGCTCAGGGATGATTGGTATTCATGGGTGGATCAGTAGTGGGTAGTTTAATGGAGCTTCTGTTTCACAGAGATGAAAAGAAGCTGGATCAATCTCTAATGAGATCAATGGAGTTTTTCACAGAAATGAATTTAACTAATTCACAAGTGACAAATTTTAGATAGCGTTGAAAATTTCATCAGTGTTTATTGTGGCAGTAATACATATGCTTACATTTGTAACAAGTTTGTGTTGTATTGTTGAGATGTATTTTTGTTTACATCTACTTCTCTCTGTTTGATAATACCTTGGTGTCTTAGCCGAGACAACTAAGGTAGATAGGATTGAAAATTTCACCCGTGTTAGTTGTGGCAGGAATACATATGCTTACTTTTGTGACAAGTTTGCATTGTATTGTTTAGATCTACTTCTCGCTGTTTTATATTGCCTTAGTTGTCTTAGTCTGGTGGCAAACTATTTTCCCAAAAATTGATCTACGGGAGAACTATTGGAGAACCTAAATTAAATGGTAGATTAAATTACTGAACACAGATAACTGTGCTTGGTTTGAGGGCCACGCTCGCGTGGGCTGGGGCATTGGCTCTCAGACCTGCTGACCTTGCCAATTTCCTTTTCTACGTGCGATTACCTTTTTCTTTCCTTGGAAGAGGTCAATTTCTCACTGATCTTCAATTCTTGTTATTTTCAAGAAAATCTGTGGTTTGAGATAATACGATACCTTCTACTCTGATATTTTTTTTCCCTTCATGGCAGTTCAAAAACATGCTTTGGTATCTACGGCATTCTTATTTTTCTAGTATTGCTGGGACGTGCTGCATTCATTTTCCCCCTCTCACTTTTATCTAATTATATCAGTTCACGTTCTGAAACAGCATTGATAACCTTCAAACAACAGGTAACATATGCTCTCTTAATGGTTGCTAAGCATTTAACTTTTTATATCTAGAAATATGAGATTTTATCTGCAAGATTTGCTACTCAACAAGCAAAGAAATAGTAATTTTGAGTATCCAGGTGGTAATTTGGTGGGCTGGTCTTATGAGGGGGGCTGTGTCTATTGCTCTGGCATTTAGTCAGGTATTTATCCAGTATGTTAGTTTTTAAGTGAATCAATTGATGCAAGTGTTATCCAAATTTTATCTCAGTTTACATTCTCTGGCATCACACGGGATCCCGTTTATGCGACATTGATCACTAGCACTATAGTAGTTGTTCTGTTCACCACTCTGGTAAGTCATGATTTTCACGTACAAAGACTTCGCTGTATACCATAATCTGTTCTTCTTTAGCAACTACTAAGAGAATAGAGCTATTTACATATCTGTCATTTGATTTTTAATTGCCTAAGATTTTAGTAGTCACTACTTATCGCAAGGGGCTGTTGTTTAGCAATTTCTATTTAAATATTGTATTTGTTGTCTAATGTTCTTTCAAACATCTTTCTTGAATCCTGACAAGTAATCTTCTGCACACGAAACCATTGGAAGTCAACTGATATCTGATTTATACTTACACAATTTGCATCTTGATTGCTGAACACACTGATGTGTTTTTAACATTTTGTTTAGTGTACTCGAGATATTCACCAATCACTGACGAAGAACCACTTTACTATCGTCTGAACAATTTAATATAATTAGTTTATGGAAAATACTTCCAAGTAATGAAGCAAAATTTATGGAACATGACTCATGGAACACCAAGTTAGCAAATGGTGTCTGAGGCTTTCATGTTTGTGCAGGGCAAGATTGATCCTCGCAACAAACCGACACAAACAGAAAACAAATAGAGGACATTCGTCTAATCTAATTTCTTAATCATGTTGCAGCAGTATTCTCTTTATTGTGTTTTTCCTTTAGAGTTTGGGTTTCAGATCCCAATTTTGTTTTCCCACAATTTTTTTAGGTGTTTGGAATTCTGACAAAGCCACTGGTAAACATCCTTCTGCCTCAAAACACGCGTACACGACGATGGAAGTCGGACAACCTTACCCTTCCCTTGGTTGCTCCAGAGGAACCTACCACTTCCGGGCTTCAACAAGCCAGGAGAAGCCTGTCAATGCTACTTGAAAGGCCTGTCCACACTATACATACATATTGGAGAAAATTCGATGACAGGTACATGAGGCCAATATTTGGAGGACCAACTTAGTTCGTCTCCATATACTCAGAGAAGCATAAAACTAGCAAGCATTCAGCAGTCGATAAAAAGCAAATATATTTCTGTAAAAATAAAAATCAAATTCACGAATTCCCGCTATAACTGTTTTCTTCTTTTTCTTGTGTGCATTATCTTTAGTTGTAACCTTTTGCAAGCAAAGAACATCAGAGAAATTTGTTCGATTGCTGTATTCTTGGCACTTCCAAGTGTATGATGAACATTTGGTTCCAACCTCTTGACGTGGCGTGTAAATTGTGGCCTCTCAAATACTGCCACAGCCGTTTGGATCACACGAGCTTTCCTGGAATTAGCTTTTAGGTATTTCTAGCACTCTTCCATGCACATTTTCCAGGCGTGATAATTTGGCTTTCTTTCTTCTACGCAAATATCTCTGTTTGTTTGTTTTGATATTATTAGATAGACGGTCTTCTTAGTTATTTCTCTAAGTATTTTATTACTGTGCAGTGAACAAACAGCAGTCTAACATGAAATGTTCATGCCGAAAAAGGTAAGCCAATCAATTGTCGTTTAATTCCATCTCTTTTAAAAATAATTTTATTTGTCATTTTCAAATTTGTAGATAAATGAGACGGATGAAGTGAGTAGCTGTTTAATAGTTGGATGATTCGAGAGGCTTGGGTGGATTTAGCATATAATATGGATTGAAAAGGTTAGGCCAATTAAACAACTTAGGAGTCTCAAGTGGCTTTAGCAAATTACGTGGATAGAATAAGTTAAGTGAATAGAGAGCCTAAAATCAAATTAATCCAAAATTGAGTCTAATAGACTAAGGAACCAATCGACAAACTGAATAAACTGAATTGGTTAGAAGAATGAGAGGATCTTATAATGGATAATTCCTTAGTTTGTCATTCCATCTACAAAATATTAGAAAACATTAGCTCAAAAATACTAGAAAGCATTAGCAATGAATATTTTATATTATTTGCCTCCTTGGGGTGTGGTTGAGTTAGTATTCTGATGATAAAATTATTTTATTGGGCATAGACTGATTTAAATGTCCTCTCTTTTAAGAGATCATTTGATACTGATGAGGCACATTTAGGATATGCAAAATTATCTCTTTTTTATTTTTTTTTACTTCATTAGCCTTGAATATTTTGTATCGTAGAAGTTTAAATAATAAATGTTAGCATATAATCGAATAAAAGTTTTTTTTTCTTCTAAAAATAGACAGAATTGAGGGAAGAAAAACACTATACGGGAGTATTGTTGTCTCCTTTTCGAAGGTTAATATGCGTACACGTCTCCGTTAAAAAAAGCCGTGGTGCTCTGCGGCCACTGCCGATTGCTACTTTTCGTGCACCAGATTCCATTCGAACGTAGCCTCACCCTTCCTTTTCATTGGCTTAGTGAAAAATTGACATGGGACCCACCTCTTTTAGCTTCTTCCACATAGAATTGTAGTCTGGGTACAGACGGAAGGTAGCTGCCGTCCAAATAAAACCCGCAATGGAACGCATCTCCTCCGCCACAATTCAGATTCCGAGCGGGCCCCACCGGAATCCTTCTCCTCCTCTTTCTATTTAAGATCAGTCTCGTCTCCGGCGAATCAAACCCTTTCTTCTTCCCCTCTTCTCCTGACCCAGAGAGAGAGAGAGAGGGAGAGAGGTTGCTACGAATGGAATCCCTCATCGGCGCTAAGCCGGATCTCGCCCTGCGACGTCCCGTTCCTCTATCGAGGTTTTCGAATCCGGTCTCCGGAGCGGGAGTATTCCCCGTCCCCCGCAGATTCATCGGCGGTTCCAAGCTGAGGGCTGCGCCGGTGAAGCAGTCGGAGAGTGGGTGCGAGGTCGAGGGATCCGGTAGGACCTCTCCCTGGCTGTTGGAGAAAGCTGCTTCTGGTTTCGCCGCGGCGGCGGCGGCCGCCGTGATATGCGCCTGCGGGTGCGACGCACCGGCACTCGCCGAGTCTCTCACCGTAGCCTTCCCTGTTTCTCGAGCGCGCGAGGTAAGTGTTGATCTGACTACCGATGCTGCTGTCGACTGGTTTAGGGAAACCGCAATTCTAGTTTGAAATAGGCTATATCTTTGTTTACTATGGTTGATACAGAAAATGTATCCGCGAATTCGCCTGAAAGTTGTCTTCCTTTATTGAATGGATGATTAGAGTGCTGATGGGTATATTAACACCTAAATGAAACCTCGCTCTGTTTTACAACCGGTGATTTTTTTTTTCCCTATCTCCAGGTGAACGTGGTTCAGAGAACGTTGGTGGAGGCTTGGGGCTTAATTCGTGAAACCTTCATTGATCCTACGTTTAACCATCAAGGTATTGTTTTCCCTGAAAAGAAATAGCTTTAGGCTCTTCTTCATAGCTTGGGTTCATTTCTCAAAGGGTCTCCCTTTCAACTATTATAAATCTTCCTTGTGCAACTCTGAAAATAAATTCACCAGCTTCTTAATTTGGCATTACCATTACACTATACTGGGTTTCAATGAATTGAAACAATGATATTTCTAAAATGATGAAGCTCCAGAAGTCACATTTTCTGATTAATTTCCCATGTTGTATTGATAGCTGTCATTAGTGTCCCTTTTACAAGCTTCTACCTATCAGTATACCCTTTCTTACATAATAACTCCTTCACTTGTGCCAAAACTTACATGCAAATGACTTGAGATTGTTTACTTATCTAAGTGTGTTCTTTGTGTAGATTGGGACTTGAAATTGCAACAAACTATGGTCGAAATGTTTCCGCTTAAGTCAGAAGATGCAGCATACAGTAAAATCAGTGGAATGCTTGCAACTCTTGGTGATCCTTTTACTAGAATTATCAGCCCAAAGGTATCTGACATTGTTCTTTTGTCTGTAACTTGTATAGATTGCATTTATGTGTGATTCTCTACCCCAAAGAGGATGCCCTAAATCATAAACCAAACTCAATGTTTACTTGATCTATATATTTTCATACACCCCATGAACTAAAATGATTTATTTATGTGCTAATCAGTTATGAAATGTAGTGTTTCATCACACTCATGGTTGTGCCTTTTTTCTTTTGTGCAGCAATTTTGATTCCATAGCTCTTCTGCGTTCATCGTAACAGTTAACTGGAAGCTATCTCGGTTATGTCATTTCGCAATATCTGATTACTTCCCCAACTCCTTATTATGCAGGAATATCAGAGTTTCAGAATAGGAAGCGATGGAAATTTGCAAGGAGTTGGCCTATTTATAAATGTTGAACCAAAATCTGGAAACTTGGTATGACATTGCTAAATATTACGATTATGACCTGAGTAGCAAGTGGAGTTGAGAATTTCTATTTTCTTTGACAAAAAACTAAACTACTAAAATTTACAGTTGCTGTCAGATTGTTTGTGTTTGTGAAAATATTTAAATGGCAGGTCAATATAGGGAACGAGTTGAATCCTTATGCAATTATTAAAATAAATTGTACATGAAAAAATTAAACATTCCATATTTCATAGGTTGTTTTGTCTTGCATTGATGGAAGCCCTGCTGACCGAGCTGGTATTCATGAAGGAGATGAGCTAATTGAGATTGATGGTAAGATTATACAGAAGTTTTCTCAGTTTGAGATATCAATTTCAGAATATTAGCTTCAAACAGAGCTAATTGATAGTGAGATACCATTTTTTTTTTAAAAAAAACAAATTATCATCACTGGGTATATATATTGCAATAGATGCACTTCTAATGATTTTATGAAAAAATTCAAACATATTAACAATCACAAAGAAAGGGGCATTATGTTTCTGTTGACAACTATTTGCATAAGCCAGATTTTGCCTGATTTAGCAACTTGCACCTACTAGTCGCGTTTCAATTCTACTATATTAGGAACAATTTTACGATGAAGCTTCAAGTCCTACATGACAAAAATTGTATAAATTACATTAGTGCTTTTCTTGATTAATCTCAAACCTCTGTTTATCCTCAATTTAGGAGAGCAGCTCACCGGGTTAGACAGTGAAGCAGCAGCTCGCAAGCTTCGAGGGCGTGTTGGTACCACTGTCAGAGTGAAGCTTCTTACTGTAATGTCTCTGTATCTTTATTTCCCAGTTCGTGTGATTTAGTAGATAATGAAATTTTTATAGCAAGACAGCTTAAAGTACCACCACTCACACTATCTTTGTTGTTCAAACTTGGTTAGTATCTTTTTTACCAAATCACGCGAGTACTTTCTGCATAATGTAGTCGTATCTTATTGAACTTTCAGAGGACTCTTCTTTGCTTTGTAATACCATTTCAAATACAGATTAGAGTTTAAAAATCTGATGTCATAATCTAATTTTTCAGGGAGAACAAAGTGGAAGTGAACTAAGAGAGGTATTTCTTCCTTATTTCTCTAGATTTACTAGATATGTGACCATCAAAAACACTGTTTTTGAGAGAATGTTTGTAGCGTCTTCCTGTATCTGGTTGGTTGTTCCTCAAGTCTAATTGCAGCTTTATATGGTTGGGATTCAAGGTACAACTATCTCGCGAGGTCATTAAGCTTTCTCCCCTTTCCAGTACAATCATAAGACACAAATCAAATGATGGCTATGAGTCAAAGACTGGATATGTTAGGCTCTCTGCATTCTCCCAGGTGTGGACAGGTTTTAATTTGTTACAGACAAACCTATTTGTAGTTTTAATTTGTTACAATTGGGAAATGTCTTTCTGGAACATTGTTGATTAGAATGCTGCTTCTGAAATGGAGAATGTTATCCAACAAATGGAAGATGAAGGAGTCCAGTCATACATACTAGACTTGCGGAACAACCCGGTTGGTGATCATGCTTACTTGTCATTTATCTAACTAGAACTTTAAAGTTAGACCTCTCAAAATCCCAACTTCAATGACTTTTCACAGGGGGGATTGGTCAAAGCAGGATTAGATGTTGCACAAATATGGCTAGATGGTGACGAAACTCTAGTAAACACTATTGATCGCGAAGGAAATATGTTGCCCATCAATATGGTCGATGGGCATGCTTTAACACACGATCCACTTGTGGTGCTTGTAAGCTTCTCTAATAATTTCAAAGTAGTCATGAAGTTACCTCTCGATATACAGTTAGTTCACATGACAGTAATACAAATCACATATAGCCTTTTTTTTCATTGTAGAAGGGAACAATTTGGGTCTTCGTTCCTCAGACATGCTATACCCTGAGCTGAGTGGTTCTCACTATGTCGATGCAGGTTAACGAAGGGAGTGCGAGCGCGAGTGAAATTCTCGCTGGAGCATTACATGATAATGGGCGTGCAGTTCTTGTCGGGCATAGAACATTTGGGAAAGGAAAAATTCAGGTACTTTTTATCTTTTTGGTGTAAGAAAGCATTCGACACTCCTTAAAGACAGTTTGTTAGATAACTTTGGTGGGCTACCTTTTCTCGATGCAGAGTGTGACTGAACTGAACGATGGATCCGCTCTTTTCATCACAGTCGCCAAGTACTTGTCCCCGGCACTGCATGACATCGATCAGGTTGGCATAAATCCTGATGTGCAGTGCACGCCTGATGCACTAACATCCGCGTTAGCATCTTTTTTGAGAGATAACAATACAACCTCCACTCTGGAGTCCGATTCTTGCATCATGGTAGCAGAACACGAACTTGAAGTCCAGAAACTGAAGGGGACTGCTTCATGAGAGCGTCCGTCACCACAAGCAAATGTAGCAAGCCACTGAGTGGCCATATAGTGTATATAGTTATGGGCAAAAATATTTCCACATTTAACAAATCGTTGAATGTGCATCCATCAGATATTTTACATCAAAAATATATATTTTTTTCAGCATTATTGGAGTAGCTACTCAATAATTGTCTTAAAAAATCAACTATTTTATTTTAAATAAAATTATTATATATAAAATATTATTATATTAAAATATTTTTATCTTGATCAAAATTATTTAAATTTATTAAAATTATTTTAAATGGATCAAAATCACTTAAAAATTATTATTACAATTACTTAGATAGCTATTACACAATTGTAATTGGATTTTAAATTCTAAATTTTAAAATTTTGAATTATAAATTCTAAACACTATTATATTAAAATAATTTTTATCATTTAGGTCAAAATTATTTAATTCATCAAAATTATTTTAAATTAATTAAAATTATTTTAAAATAATTGTTATA
>JBBUKS010000060.1:3574958-3603548 GCA_038050645.1 Hedychium gardnerianum
GCTGGACAAGTGAAAATAAAAGAAAGGCTCAAGCAAATGTTGGAGCCACAACTACACTATAGTGCGAGCTAACTCAGGAACAACTGACTAAAATCGGACCTTTCAGCAATGCTAAATAAATCTGGGGAAAATTAATGAATTGCATGAAGGCTCAGCTGACTCACGAATTGCTAAAAGAATTTGCTACTGAGCTAGCTACAAAATATTCAAATGAAGGAATGTGAAACGATAAGTCAATTCCACAACCGCTTTAAAGAAATCCTAAACGACATTCATGCAATCGACGAACAAGTCAAAAATCACGACTTAATCAGGTACACACTTAAAGCTTTTCCAAGGACCATATTGTGGGCATCAATGGTTGATGCTTATAAAGTATCCAAGAATCTTTCTGTTATTAAATTAGATGAATTCTTTTGTGATTTTGAACTTCATGAGTAGACAAATCTTGATAAAAAGAGAAGGGTATAGCTTTAATTGTAGATAAATTTAAGATAAAATCCAAACCAAAAGAAAAGATCGAATCATAATCTAAATCTAAATCAACGACTGACGAAAATGACCTATCTTTAGAATTGCACATCTGGTTAAAACGATGATCTGACGGAAGAAATTCACTCGGAGATTTGTGAAGAAAGAGATCTCAAACAAAGACCTAGCCAACGTCCGATGCTTCGAATACAACAAGAAGGGACATTTTAAAATCGACTGTCCACTATAGAAGGGGAAAAAAGGAACTTGAAAAGAGAAAGAAGAAGAAGAAGAAGAAGAATGCACTAAAAGCAATCTGGGATGAGCCATTGTTGGAATTTGAATCAGACTCAAACCACGTCAACTTTCTAGCATTGACGGTAATCCAAAAAGCATCAAGCTCAGAGTCCGAGTCAGAATACAACTCAACATCAGATTCAAGTCAGGTCAGTGATTCAGACGAGTCAGCTGATGAGGTAACAAATCCTTTAACTGAGAAATTATATACTACTGTTGCTTATTTGACTAAGACTCTAGCTAAATACAAGTTTAAAGTTAAAATTTTACTTAAGGAGGTCAAAAATCATAAGGAAAAGGCGGCTCAGGTTAGTCAAGTTGAAACCTCAACTCAGGTATCAAAACTTGAGGAAAAGAATTCTAATTTGAAAAGCCAAATTAATGAGTTAAAATTAACATTGGATAAGTTCACATCTGGGTCTAAGTATTTAAACATTGTGATTGGATCCAGACGAGACGCATACAACAAAACTTGACTTAGATTTAACTCAGGTCAAAATCATGTTTCTTACCTTATCTTAGTCAAAAGACATGCTAAAATTAAAATGACTTGGGTTCCCAAATCATACTTAATCAATCGAGTAGGAGATAAACATTTCTGGATACCTAAACAACATATACATGTAATAAATGCTAACATTTTCTACGTTAATCCAATTGCTAAATTAAAATCTATTAAAGCTCCAACTTAAGGGGAGCTATCTCTTAGATTTTTTAGGCTAGGATTAACTCAAATCATGCTCATCTTATTTTTTAAAATTAAATATTTTTTTTGAATCAGGGTTGCATTATTATTTTCAAAATTATATAGTTTTAAAAACTTGTTTTACTATTCTTTATTTATTACAAAATGAATTTAACATAGGCCCTATCATAAATTACATGCACCTATAAATTTAGATAGCCAACATCTTACAAACACTTGAGGAATAACTTGTTTATGTTTGTAAAACATAAAAAAATATGAGACGCTTAGGACTACAACCTTGATTCTAGAATGCTTTATCTATGCATCAATATGAATTGAGGTTTAAAATTTTACATTGATCAAGCTAATAATTTTCAATATTAACAGCTTATTTTTCATAAAATAAAACTAAAAATGTTTATCTAACTTGACCAACCGATTGAAAGCTCCTATCCAATAAATAGTCAAGTTCAAAATCAAAATTGGACATTTCTAAAGGTTTTTTCAAAATTTATTTTGATATATAACTTATCTTTCAAAAAATATGATTTTGTCAACTTATATTCAAAATATTTTTGCGTGAACTTAGGGATAAGAACAATTATTTGCAAAAGGTTAATTTTTTTTACTTTTGATTGCTCGAACGGTATACAGGCCTGCCTGGGCACTAATCCACGAATTTTTTTTGAACGGACTTAACCAATTCCGATAAAATTTAGATCACGATCGACCATGTCCACACACGGTCGACCGCATTCATATAAATTAACGACTTAGCAATCTATAATCGTAGTTAATGTCGACAATAATTACATCCCGATCGATCGTATCCACATGGTCGCCCGAAAAACCCTTATATAAACAGCTAAGGCATCCGCCGAACGTTTATCCCAAAACTTGTGTTCTTCTCAAAACTTTGGTTTCTGCCTCTTTCAAGCTCGGTTTTTGAACCATACTTCAAATTCAAGTTCTTCTCAAACATCATGTCTAGGTAAATATTTCTCTTGTATTTTTGTTTCTTCGTTTATAAATCAGTTGATTAATTCTATTGTTAGATCTAGATGTAGGTGCTGACATCTCATCACATCCTTCCACTGACTCTAGGTTTTCTTCTGAGGACCTTAGGCATAAGAATGAACAAACCAACTACATACTCATGCCCCCTAAGTATCTTAATCGACAATTCTTTTCAGACTATTGTTCCGACACTCTTGAAATTATATCAACTATGATTTGTCTAAACTTGGTTAGGATCGAAGGAATTTAGATATCTCCATAATGATATGATATTGTCCACTTTGGGCCTAACCACAGACCCCCCTTAAGCGGAAAGTCTATCCGTTTGACGTCCGATCCTCGACTCATCATGTCTTCCTGCCCCTTCGTCCACCCAACCTACTAGGACTTCCTTGTCTATCTGCAACTAGATCAATATTCTACTTACATGGCTCGATTAGATTATAGCTCTTATGCACAGTCAGTGATTAGACCTTCTGGCAGTCCGGACTCTGATATCAATTATTAGGATAGAAGGAATTTAGATATCTCCACAATGATATGATATTGTCTACTTTGGGCCTAAGCCCTCATGGATTTATTTTGGGGCTCTACCCAAAATGCCTCATACCAATGAAGATATCTTTTCCTTATAAGCTCATGATCTTTTCCATGTATTTTCAATGTGGGACTTTGTTTGCAATCTTGCAACCCCAACAAACTTGTTTATTGCGACCAGACAATCAATCTTGATCTTTGCTCCGAATTCTATAATAACTTAACCAAAATTGACGATCTTACGTATACATCTCAAGTCAGAAGTATTGACATTACATTCACACCTGATTTAATTAGGGACCGACTTGAACTCCATTCGTCTATCTCCTCCATAGATTATTTTTCGATTGTCACGCTACCTCTTTTTAATCCTTTTTCTCATATTTCATGATTTGATTTACACATATTTCTTTGGTGGTAATCAAAATCCAACCTTCATTAATTTATGTTCTAGTAAACTTCGAACCGCAGACTATGTCTTAAACAAAGTTATCTTTTCCTATATTCTACTGATTCACGCTAGAAGTCTAGCTATAGTATGTCTTTTCCACTCCATTCTTTTATACGCACTTAAACTTAAATTAGATATAAATCTAAGCTTACACATCTTCAGCTCCATAATCTATGATGCATGTACCATCATTGATCATCAAGTCTTTATGCCCTATTGTCATATCTTGACCTTCATTTTTTCATCACTTGGGATTGATGTGTACGAAGGTAATATTCAACCTTTAACAAATCATGACATGATAGGATTTAGACAATTCAACTTAGCTAAATTAGTCCCTAGAAGAACTATCTTAATCTGGAAGGATGGGAGACAAAAACTTCCATACCCGACGGTTGACAACACTCCAACTGATAGTCCAACCACGATCGACATTGACATTGACTAGACACCAATACCTCTAGCCCATCCAACACCTACACCATCTTTGATCCTCGAGAATCGAGTTATCCATCTTGAGGAAGATATTCTTCATACTTTTCGGTTGTTGGAGGCTCAGATACAAGGGATAAAGGATATGATACAAGCAAGCCAGAATCCTTCCTCGTCAACTTGACAAGAGTTAATATATTTTAGCTTGAACATATAAATTAGTTATTTATTTTTGGACTTGTAGTTTGTCTTTATCATGTCTACTTTGTTATCATGATATTAACTTTATCTTAACTTAAGATATGTTTGTTTGCTCCAATATTTAACTTAATTCTTGCATATTATCCATGGCTTGATCATATTCAACTTGTCTTGTTTAATTGATATTATTTCTATCACTTTTCTAAATTTAACTCATTTTTTATATATGAGGGAGGGGGGGGGAATAAATATTAAATTTCGGGAGAGTTATGATTAAGGGAAATTAAAATTTGAATTTAGATATTTATATACGATTGCATTTAATCTTATCTTCTGTTTCATACATTAAATATAAATTTTAAATCATTATTTTTTTCTTTCTAATTTTAATTTAATTTTTATATTATTAAAAAGGGGAGATTATTGGTATTAGGAGCACAATATTTAACCTAAGATTCTGATATATGACTAAGATTAAAGTTAGGTTTGTTAAGATTTAAAGGATCGTTATCAAGTGTGTAGGTATAGATTTCTTAACAAGAGGAAAAATCCTGGCGAGTGAAGCTAGGCAATGGAAAAGTCCTAGCAAGTGAAGCTAAGCAACGAAAAAGTCCTATCGAGTGAAGCTAAGTGATAAAGTCCTGATTGGGAATAAGACATGAGCTAAGTCTTGGTTGAAAATCAAGCAGATAAGTTCAAGTGTGTGGAATTAGCTGAGAGCTGATTCCTTGACAAACAAGTCCAAGTGTGTGAGTGAGCTGATTACTTGGTAAACAAATCCAAATGAATGTAGTTGGGAGCTATGGCTTGGCAACCCAATCTAGATGAATCAAAATCTAGTTAAGTAAGTGTGAATAACTTTATATTCTATATTTTACTCATTATGTGTAACAATTACAGGAAAGTAAAGTTCGACGGTTTCAGACAACCAAAAGGAATTTCGGGAAACTAGCTGGTGATAACCCTCGACATGTGAAGTCGGAGGGTCCAGTCGATCATAGCTAGGTCGGGGCGACCGGAGCATACGAGCGATCGTAGAAGCTTTCAGGCGACTGGGAGATGAAGTTATCAACAACCTGAGTGAGTCGGGTTAAGATCATATTTGACTCTTCTACAGGCCACCGTAGGGCTTACGATCGATCGAGTAACACAGTTAAAGTTATCTACCGGATAGACGTTGCAGCCACATCAGCATAATTCAGGCGACCGGGGAGGTTCCAGTCGATTGAGATGTGCCACGTCAGCAACAGAGAGTGACAATATAAAGACCTCAAGTCAGAGCTTTCAAATCACCAATTCACTTAATTCATTCTCTATGCTCGTGCTCTAGTGCTCTCAAGATCTCTATGCTGCGATTTTGACACGTTGCAACCCGTGCTTCATTTCTGTTTGGCAACACCTAGAGTAAATTTCATATTTGTTGTGTTGCTTTATTTTTAATACTGTGCTTAATTTTAGATTCTTTTTCTGTAAGATTTCTGCACCCAAGAGAAATTTAGAAATAAAAATCACATTTTATTATTGTTGCACGTGCCTAGTTTCTGCTTTGATTTAATTGTACTTAATCTTTATTTCTGATTTAACTGATAAATTATTAAATTGATATTTATTTGTTGTACTATTACTCTATTTATTTGTTACTTATTGAATTATCGTTAATAAAATTCATAACCCTATTCACTTTTTAGCATCGAATTCAATATGCACTTTTGATATTTCTCCTATAATTATTGTATTATGTTATTCTATATAAATTTAGGTTTCATTTGTATTTGTTTCACATAAAATATTATATAAAGTATATATATATATATATATATATATATATTAATGTTAGGTGCAATTAAAAAATATATGATTTTTTCTGTTGAGCAATAGAAAATATTGATATCTTTGAAGATATTTTTGAGGAAAATAATTTTATTTGAGAAAGAATATAATATTTGTATTTTTTTTAATCTCGATATCTCACCTTTGGTTTAATTAATTCTTGAGATGGACGGTCCGACTTCATAGATCAATCATCAAATAAATTCAAGAAGCACATGTGGATTTTGGCATGACACCCAACATCATCGGTGGTTTAAATTCCACGAGAATTCAAAAATGTCCAACATGAGTTTTGAATCATCGCTGCATGAGAATTATCTTTATCGCTTACTATTGCATCGTGCCTCGAGGGCTATAATATTTGTAAATCATCAACTCATTAGCAGGTTGATCAAATTGGGCCTTTGCCCAACTTATTAGCAGGCCCATTAACTGTGAATTTTATAAGAAAACAATTAAGATGTGAACAATTATTATCTTACTTCTTTCACAATTAGTAAGACTTAATTTTTTTTTTTTTACTATAGTGTCTACTCTGTTTATATTGAATTAGCTACAAATTTAGCTTTGGTCCACTTATATCATATATAAAATAGTTCTGCGAACTAAAAATAATAATAATTATTATTATCTAAGCTTGATAAAAAAAATACCCCTACTAAAACTCATCAATACCTACTTTTTTTTTTTTGGTCAAAACAAAATTATCTAATCTGAATCCTTATTCTTCTACCAAACCTTACTTGGATCACTGATCAACTGAGTTAAGTAACAGAGAAAAACAAATACTCACTTAAACCCACCTCTGACACTCTAATGGTCTTTCCATAGTGCCCAAACCAATAATTGTTCCAAAATTATTCAAGAAGGGTCACTGATCAGCATCACTGAGTGGCCCATTTGTTGGATGATTGGATTTAATAAAAAAAAAAAAATTCTCTCTAACAAGATGTTTCCCTTTGTACGCACCATAACAATATTGTAAGCACAAGTAAGCAGGAGCATATGATGGCCGACAGGCAAGTCAGGACGCAACCACACTCCTTTACTTTGCCTTGAAGCTTAAAAAGCATGGAATCCTTTGGTTCTAACAACGGTGGTTGGGACTTAAACAGCACTTAGATGAACTTTTCTAGGTGGAAACTGAAGCAGCTCTGAGTCCACTGTTAGGATTCCAAATGATGGCCGACCAAGTTCACTAACCACATAATTAAGTACAATATGGAACCTTTTACACAGTAGCATTTTTATCATTAGAACTGCTAAGTTAAACTGTGGCATCCTATTTAAATTGGTGTGCCTTTTTATCAGACCAATCTTTTCAACGGCTATTGTGAGGCCTTTTTAGGTCTTGTACGGCCTTTCTTCAGTTGAAAGGATAACAGGAATTATAAATCTTCCGACTGTTCATGAATTGTTATCTATAACATTGAATCATCTGCTAAAACATTATTGAGATGACGATTAGTACAGTGCTAACTATGACTATTTAGCATCTCTTACTGTGGAACGCACCCAAATGACAGTGATGCAGACATATCTCGTCACTTTCATAGTAAGGAATAAAAAACACTTAATGGGTCTTAATTAAGACAAAAACGCTTTAGGTCATCGTCGTCAAAAAGAAAGGATTAAGCTTTTGACGTTAGTGTAGATTATCGAAACACAAGCGCTCCTACTACATAAAAGAAATTAAGGTAATGGGTGTAAAAGAGGATATCACGGGATTTCAGGCTGAAATCCGGAGCCGATTATAATATTTAGCGATTGAAAAAAAGGACAGATTGGTGATACACTCCAAAGATTTAATTAAACAGAGTCATTACCTTGCTGTCATTTAAATATAGAACTCAGTTTCTTATAAGATGAATTACAAACGGGTATGACAGTAAACTCCTTTTACCACCTCTACTAGCTGTTCTAATTTTTTTCATTTACAGGAAGGGGAACTGTGTTGTGCATGTATCATGCAACTTGGAATGCTAAATCGTCACCTAATTCGATCACCAATATCTAAGTCTCTAGGATTGATTCTCAGGTAAAAGTTGAAATATCTAAAAATCTAGAAGCAAGAAATGTAACTTTGTATAATATTAAATGCTAAAGGTAAACGAGGAAATTGAATTTTGCTTACCAGTTGCAGTTCCTGATCGCTTGCCCTTGAATACTGGAGCTGTCTTTACCTTGAAGGGAGTGCAGAAACGAGACTGTCATTTTCTCCAACTTGAACGTACGAGTAAATGGGGTCATATGTCGTTCCCCCTCTTCCACTGCTCTATATAAGCAAAGGAAACATCGAAGGAATTAGACAGGAAGCTGCAGCTGCTGCTACAAGAAGAATAAGAATTGAGTGAGATGTGGAAACAGAGAGCATTGAGGTAAACAATCAAACACAACACCTGCAGATCATGATGTGTAGGCCGATCCAAATTCAAATGGATGATGAGGTGGCGCTGGATCTGGACCGGATCAGGGCGGTTCGTGTCCTCGGCCGGGGAGCACTGGGCACGGTCTTCCTCGTCACTGACGCCACCGACGACCGCCTCCCCCCGCTCTTCGCCCTCAAGGTGTTCGACAAGTGCTCCGCCACCAAGCCCCACGCCCTCCGCCGCGCCCGCTGGGAGCTCTCCCTCCTCTCCCGCCTCTCCGCCGCTCCCCGTGAACATCCCCACCCCCACCCGTTTCTCCCCTCCCTCCTCGGCTGCGTCGAGACGCCGGACCTCCTCGCTTGGGCGATCCCCTTCTGCTCCGGCGGCGATCTCCACGCTCTCCGCCGTTCCCTTTCTCCTTCCGACGAGGAGGCATTCTCCCCGGCGGCGATCCGCTTCTACCTCTCCGAGATCGTCGTCGGCCTCACCCATCTCCACTCCATCCGCGTTGCCTACCGCGACCTCAAGCCAGAGAACATCCTCCTCCGTTCCTCCGGCCACATTATGCTCGCCGATTTCGACCTCTCCCGCCACCTCCCTCCCAGATCCATCACTGCCTCCTCCCCTCCTCCTCCACTTCCCTCCGACAACATCCGCCGTCCCCGACGGAAGCTCACTCGCGTGTTCTCCCTCGGCGCCGCGGACGACCAGATCAAGCAAGCAAGATTGGCCAGAGTCTCCTCGGCGAGTCGCCGTAGGACGAGCTCGTCGTCCATCTCGCATTCCGGGGACGAGCGGTCCTTCTCGTTCGTTGGGACGGTGGAGTACGTGGCGCCAGAGGTGGTGCGCGGCGAAGGGCACGGCTTCGCGGTGGATTGGTGGGCGCTGGGGATCCTGGCGTACGAATTGGCGTACGGGCGGACGCCCTTCCGGGGGCGGAATCGAAAGGAGACATTCCGCAACGTGCTCACGCGGCCGCTTCTGTTCCCCGGCCGGCGGCGCACGGATCTCACCGACCTTATAGAGCGGCTCCTGGTCAAGGATCCGGAGCGGCGGCTAGGGTTCACTGGCGGTGCGGAGGAGGTGAAGGGGCACCCTTTCTTCCATGGAGTTAAATGGGAACTTCTCCCGGAGGTGGCGCGGCCTCCTTTCATGGCGCCGGTGACCGACGAGGAAGAGGAAGTGGAGAAGGAGAGGAGCGACAACGAGAGAGAGATGGGATTCGACGTGCGCGATTACTTTAAAGGGCTCCGGCAACGAGAGCCAGCGGTGCCGCCGTCAAGGTCGTCGGAGTCATTGGAAGACTTCTAACGGCGCCTCAATTCGTAACTTGAATATTTTTTACCCTTTTAGGATAAGCTAAATAAATGGCTTCGCAATAATAAAACTGGAGTGCGAGGGTCAATCTGTAATTTATCATATCTCTGTACAAATAATAAAAATGATTAAAAACTAAAATAAAATTAGTTCAACTAAAATAAACTCTTTTCTGATAAAAGAGGTTCACTTCAACCGTTTTTTATAATCTATTTTCAGTAACATAAATTATAAGATTAATTTATAATCGACTCGAAGAAGTTTCTCTGAATATATGCGTCATGTTAAACTCTGTAGCCATGTTATATGGCTTTATGATATTCTCATAAAGATTAAATGAATTTAAATGCATAGCATTATTGAAAAGGAAGTTTCTTATTTTTGAAATCATCGAAATAGCCTCCACTTGAATTTTTAATCAAAAGAATCATTCTTCCTCGTATATAATTATTCAATTATTTTTTATTATATATTTTTTATATATTTTATCTAAATTCTAAATCAAATTATAAAATTATAATTATTATAATATAAATATTAAATAAATTTTAAAAAATTATAACTTTTGATTCAATTTAAATTACGTACCATATATTAAATTGAAAGAATTCAAAATTCTTTCATAAATTTATATTTTTTTATCGAATATAATCTATAGCGGTTCAATCTTAAGTCCAAAAAATATTGTTTAAAGTCTTAAGACTAAAAAAAATTTAGTTCTCTTTATTAAAATTATTTTTTATATTATAATAACTATAAAATTATAATTATTACAATTACAAACTACAATATTATAACAGTTATAAAATTATAATAATTATAATTTCATAATTATGATTATGGATCCCATTGATTCAGAATTAAGATGAAAAATATAGACAGAATAATAATAAAAATAATATTAAAAAAATAATTATATTATTTTATATAGATTGAAACCTTTTGTGATAAAAAATTAAAATGAAACGTCCGATTTGAAAAAACAAAAAAATGCCTTCCTGATTTTTATCCTTTACTGAATGGGAGCAAAATCCAACAGTAAATATATTTTTAAAAAAATCACTCATAAATAAAACCTCATTTATCTCGTCCTCATATCCTCAATCTTTAGTTCATCCAGTGGCGTCATTACATATGAAGCATATATAACTGTTAAAAACTAAATGATAGAGCAAAAGCCAGTGTAACGGATCTTAAACAGTCGAAACTATAATTCATGATTTATTTGTCTGCTATCAGTGGTTCGGTTCGAAGAGATAAGGTGTTGAACAATTAATATACCTTCATAACAGATCTCATGTTCCAAAGAATATAATTATAATTATAATTATAATTATAATAATAAAATGGCAAGATGACACAGAGAAAGCCTGACGGACGAAACCAAAGGGACAGTTTAGGCGTCGACGTCCATGGAATTTTATAATTTTAGAGCGACCAACGAGCATCGCACGTTCCTTTCTCGTTCCTCCCTTGCGTTCTATTCCCATCCCGGACCCCAGTGCGGCCTGAGGTCCCGGAGAAATTAGAGCAGAATTATTGTCACTGTTATTGATCCGGTTGAGATAAGGGTCGAGTCACAAGCAGATCGGATAAAGTTGAGTCGTCTCTAATCAGGCGCTTACTTATCAGGTGGGCTCATATCAGATCGGCAACTAATTGGATCAACAAATTATCGAGCTGAGAATTAGAGATTGTCAAATGCCAACTTAGGGCGGAGAAGGATGACCGTCGAAAGTATGTCTAACCTCGATGAGGATCAATGATATGATGATTGCCCCAGACTATGTACGGAGCTCTCCCACGACTATCGGACGAGCAAGTCTTTCAGACGAGCAAGAACACTGAACACCAAATAGAGTTAGAAGGAGTCAAAGCGGATCTTCACGAAACCCATCCGGCGCTTAAAAAAAGAGAGAACTCTAGAAATGAAGTAACTATCTAGTCCAAAATAGTATCACGTACTTACGCCCGTCTATACGAGCACTCTTTAATATCAACATGAGAGAGGGTTGAGGAGGACCTTACCATACAACTCTGCGCATTCCTCGCACGTTCATCTTCAATCACAATAATCATATTTGGTATAATTTTTACATTAAAACGATATAATTTCAACATCAAATATAATTCCAACTCCAATCCATCCACGTCATATCATACCAAAAAAAAATATTTATTAAAATATTCTATTTATCTTATTTATAATTTAATTATCAATATCAAATCACTCCAACTTATATATCAAAAAAAAAAAATTTCTTTACACCAAATATGATATAACGAATAGTACAACACCAAATATGGTGTTACATTATTCCTACACCATTTTTGGTGTAAAGATTTGACATATGAGTTAAAATGATTTAATGTTATTTTTACATCAAATTTGATATTGTGATGTATGAATTGAAGATGTCCTTAGAACGTATTCAAACCATTCCTCCACTCACCCGTCCACTCAGCTGATTCTCCGGCTCAGTTCAAGTCGGGCCACAATTATGCAACCCCGCCCTTAGATCTGTAGACCTAACTCTGAACCCTAGGTCGAGTCGGACCGACGACATGGCTCCGCTCTGACCGAGTCTTATTTCCCCCACATCAGTTATCATCATTTTTGGGTGCGTAATTTGACGTGCATGGGCCAGGCGAATAGTTAAATGAAGATAACAAACAGGCGAAGGCAAAGTTGTGGCTCTGTAACATGTTAAAGTTGTGGCTCTGTAACATGTTATTTGCGTACCTCATAATAAGTCGCTCCGGCGATGGGGATGGAGCGGAGATTGCCAGCGTGAGCCAAGCCTCGGTCGAGGCTACGATGGCAGCTTCTTCTACGAACGTCTTGTTTGTTGCGTTGTGGTGGCGCGGCAGTGTGCAGTGTTGGTTACAGGCGAAGCAAAGGGTGGTGGAAGATGAAGTGGACGTGGTAGCACACCAACCTACCGGCGTCGCATGGCTTGTTTCATAAACATCTCTATCGCCGGCCCTGTTTTTTCCTGCCACAAGCAAGAAAGAGTGTGATGCATTTCAAAGGTCGAGCACCAGTACATTAATCCCCTGCAGCAGCAGCAGCTACTTGGCCTCTTCCTTCGTCCTTTAACAAGTTCGCCCTTGCCATTGTTTGAATGTTAATGGAATCTCTGTAAAAAGCATCTCTTCATTAAGTTCTTCCACCCCCAGTAAAATCATTCTGTTTTGAGGTCGTCGCATCCTGCAGAACACTGAATTTGTTATTACTTAAACTCTCACATTGATTTCCCACAGCAACAACAATGACATTGGATCATTTTCAAAAACATTTGGATCATCATCCCCTACAGTACCTCCACAACCATCTGAACATTTCTGAAACAGCTATTCACGGCTGCCACTTTGGACATTTTGCAGAAGAGTGTTTCAAAAACAAAGAAAATTGTAATGAACATACTAAAGCATAAGATATCTTCCTGTAACCCCCCCCTGTCTGCATTCACTTAAATAAAAATTCTCATACAACAAATCATCCCTTTCAAAGATGTCAGTTGATCGATGTTGACGGCTTACCAGTCTCGTTATAGATTCTTCCAAGCATGGCAGAAGTACAAAGTTACAAATGGAGATTATCCAAATAGTGGGCGAACAATAGCGTGAGCCGAGCAATATGCCACCATCATGATGTGAGCATGCAATTGGGAGAAAGAAATTGAGAAGCTTAAGCATATACAATTATGCATTTGATAGATTCACAAGAGTATATAGTTTGATAGCTTGGACCAATTTTCTTGTATGATCCAACCAGAATAAACAAGAAAATAACTTTTAAAAGAAAACTTTGATGGCTTGCTGGTTTAAAATTATGGACAATCCAAAGGAGAGTGAAATATCACTGTAACCAATTTCTCTTCACAGAGAATGTCTCCAATTTTCCTGTATATTAGTAGGTTTCAAGAGCGTGGCTTGTTATCCTGATTGTAATTTACAATAATTATCTATTTTCTGACTACTAATCCTTGAGAACAAAGATGCCTACTTACCAAAAGTTGGCGAAATCTTTGGAAGTATTCACTATCGTCCTAGGTTCAAAGCCCACCTTCACCAAAATGGGAGCTTGCTTCAAACTCTTGAAAATACTTATAGCTAACCATTTACTTTCTTGAGCATTTTCTAGTTAACATTACGACTTTTGCCGGTCTTAACATGGGTGGAACCGAGAAGAAACAAAAGGAATTGGATGAAAATGAAATGAAATATGGTTGTTTATTTAAAAGGAAGATGAGAAGAGGAAGGAACTTAATTGCTTCCAAATCCTCCATTTTATTTCCACGCAAATAAGGTGGAAGTAGAGGGAAAGAAAATTTGGGTCCAACAAGCACAACAGCATGATAATAATAACTTCAAGTCATCAAAACTATTAAAACAAACACAGATTCTGGCAACCCCCTATCTGGACTCACTTCAATATACAAATTCTTACACAGCTCAACCTCCCCATAAAGATGTGACTTGACCATATAAGGGATTTACCAATCCAATATAGATTCTCCCAAGAAAGATAATATGTGTTAAATACGATAAATTAAAATAATGATAAAATCATAAGTGTCATCCGAGGAATAACCTTATAAAATTTATTGGGGGGGAGGATTTTGGAAATTTTCGGGGTTTATTTCGAAATTATATGGGGATAAGAGATGATTAATTGGACTAAACCTAAGTTGGAGATAATTTAAACCTAGGTTTGGATATAAACCCAATCCCTATTTATATACCACATCTCTCTCTCAACTCTCTCATCTCCTCACAAGCCACCACCGACCCTCCTGCACTCCCTCTTCTCACGATCCCATCGGCCGATCCGCCACCGCAGGCACCACCGACGAAGCCCAGCTGATCTCCTCAACTTCACTCCGGCGCCCTCTCCCTCCCCGACGCGATCGCCAACCGTTGCCCTTTTCGGCTGGGCCGAGCACAGCCGTCCCTTTTCATCGGTCGTAGCCACCTCCTAGAGCATTGTCGCCCTCTTCGGTTGCGCCGGCCACCACCTCAAGCTGGGAGGTTGTCGGAGAGGTCAGCCGATCTCTTCTCCCTCTTCTCCTCATCAGAGCAGCCGCTGCTCTTCCAGATCCGACTACTGCCGGTCACATAGGTCATATCTGGTCCCCGGCCAGATCTACTCCGGCCATCCCTAGCAGAGCGGACAGTCACCAACACAAACCCGCTGCCTTGCTGGCAGCAGCCGCGGCCAGCTCCGCAGATACCCGGCTGAATTTGGAGGTTGTTGTGATCAAGTCACCTTGCTCCGGCCATCACAGTGTTGTCGGCTAACTGTAACTGCTGCCACTGATCCAGCTCAGCCACTGTTCTGTCAGATTCCGACCATTTCTGGTGCTGTGGATTTCTGTTCTGGCCAGCACACCTCATTGTCGTGTTTCCAGTCACAGATCCGGCCATTGCCGGCATTGTTGCTACTATTCCAGCCACCTTGGCTCAGCCGTGAGCCACCACCAGAGAAGAAGGAGTAGGCAATTGGGTAACGATACCTAAACCTAGTTGAATTATGTATTAGATCTAATTGTTAGGGTTAATTACGGGTTAGGTTTCCTTGAACTAGAATTTAGTACCAATTAGGCTAAATGATATTCTCATGTATGGATTGGAAATTAAGTTAGCAATTGAGGATATGATATGTGGTTTTAGGGGTTTGGTTAATTGGATTGGGATAACGAACTCTATGTGTTAATTTGGGGTCTATTCGATCCATTAATTTCATGTTTAATCCATATCATTTTAGTTGGTGAGTTTTATTACTTGTATTAATCTAGTATTTATATAATTTTCGTATTGATACCTATAGGATCTGGATTCGAGACGGAGCGTCTGATCTGAGGACATTTGGCAAGATCTATTTTGAGACAGGTACTTCTATTATTGTCTCTTTTAGCATCTTGATCTAGTGCATGAGTTATATCCTTGATAGGCAAGTTGGATTATCTTAACTCTATTCATGTTGTTTCCTACTTATTGGATACTTAGATGCTTGTTCTTTGTGATAGTCTATTTGTTATCCATGTAGTCTCTTTATTTTTGATTATCCATTCTTTTTTGTAGTGGTATACACGTGTATGATGTATATCGCAGTTTGGTTCACACGTGTGGTGTATATCGTAGGTCGTTACATACGCGTATGGTGTGTTTCATAGGTGTTTACCTTATGTGATGCTTATTACATTGTTGTGTGGTATTTACCCTATTGTGTGATGCTTGCATATGTGTGTGATGCTCATTTCATTACTCATTTCATACCACTGCATGTTGTCGACCATGTCTTCCTTGTGGTTGAGAGAGTCGTCAGTCATATTTTTGCTTACTCGGCCACTTAGGTAATGGTATCTGGAGTGGTGAGCAGCTTGTCTTGTCGTGTCACTCGACCACTTAGATAGTGGTAGCTTAAATACTGTGCAGACAAAGACCTTCTTGTTATAGCTAGATAACTACTCTGCATCCTGACCACTCAGCCACTCAGAGTAGTGGTAGCTCGAGTGTGTACAGTTGTCACTGTCCCGCCCCCTCAGCCACACAGATGTCGTGATAGCTTGAATGGTACGCCGAATTGACCGTGCTTTGCACATGCATTTGATGTGTGCTGCATATGCATATGATGTGTGTTGCACTTGCATGTGATCGGTGTGCACTTGTTGAATATATTTATATACACATATACCTTGCATATGTCTGTGATTGGGTACATATGTTGGAGATAGATTTGTGACATTTATTGGACTTTGTCAGACTGATTATTAATATCTATATGCTACTTGGTGATTACGGGTAGTACTGTTGCATATTTTATTATATTATTGTACCTTGTTATATACTTAATAAAGTATTTTTCCTTGAGACTGTATGTCATTTGACCTCCCTACTGTTTAGATATCATGCACTATCTTTCTTATACCCGCGGAATCATTTGAACTCACCACCCCTCTTTTGTATTTATTTTTCTCAGGTATCAGATAGTTGACATATATTATCGCCGGAAGATCTTGTCCGCCTATCCCAGGTCACACTGAGGATTTTCCGTATTTTTTTTTCTGTCTCATTTCATTGCACTTTAGGTATTCTGCACTTATTTTGTAATAAATGGACTCTGGTAAGCATTTATGGATTTCTATTTGGTATTTGTCTGGGATGTTTTGTTGCGATGTTAAGCCGTGCCAGCACGCACATTTTGATATTTGTAATCGAGTGTTTTGGATATGTCCTTATTTCTATCTTTTGGATATTTCTATCTTGCGTAGGTTTTGGCTGGTGTAAGTCTTGTGGGCTCGTATCATGTAGTATCTCTCACATTATCACAAAGAGTACCGTCCATATCGTTGGGTAAGTACACCTCCAGGGCATGACAATATGACAGGAGACGATGAATCTTCACCCAAGCCCCTAATCCAGTGAGCTGAGCAATAATGATGAGACATATGATGGCATGAGGATGGAGTATGTGATTGGCAGAAGCAATCAATACTCAAGAGGCTTAGATATTTATATATACATTAAACAGATTGACAAGGGTATATATTTTGATCCCTTGGAGGCTTGGACTAGCTTTCTTGTATGACACAGCCAAAATAAATTGTGAAGGAAAAGTTTTGTGGTTTGCTGGTGTAAATTATGGATGGTCCAACGGGATTGGCCTGTTCTCTTTGTGATTAGGAAACCCTATTTCTCTTTACAGAGAAAATCTCTCTCATATTTGCTTGTGGAGTAGATTTCATGAATGCACACTACCTTGATCAGCTTATGCAACAACTATCGATTCTCTAACGAACCCTTAAGACTGCCCCTTTTAGTTAGTCATTGTATGCTTTTCTACTTGAGAAATTTCTAATTGACATATGATTCTTATTTTGTGCTTATTTGGGTGGAAATGAGAATCAAAGTTTCAAACAACATAGGTAGGCAGTATGTGATCAACCCATTGTATAAATGCATAAGCAGTAAGCAAGGACATGTGCAATTGGTTCTAAGAATGTTACAAAATATTTATATTTGTAAAAATAACTACCATACATGTACCAAATTCCATCTATCAACACATCTGATTCATGCTTATATATATATAAGTGTGTGTGTGTGTGTCGCCAATCAACAATGCAAAATATAAGAAATATGATAATCAATATAAATTTGCATTTAAAATAGATCATATAGAAGTATTATAACTATGTAAAGTGTTTATTACTCACAAAACAAGTGTTTTAACACTTTTACAAGCAACTAATTAGAGTTTAATAATATTTCAAATCAATTTACTACATTCTAAATTGGTTCGAATGAACCAAGTAAGACTTCTTTTTTTTAACTGGGCATGTAGATTGCAGATGTCATGTGTTGTTGCTATGCAGTACTGTTCAAAACCTAGGCAGTTGCATATGCAGCATATGTGGGGGAGTTCAAATTAGAGAAAATTAAAACCATGATGAGAAGAAAGGAAGGTAATTGGAGAAAATTAAAATGAAATCCACTGTTTACGTAGAGGAAGAGAAGAAGGAAGGTAATTCCTTCCAAGTCCTCCATTTTATTCCGCATAAATTGGCGAGAAATGAAGGAAAGAAAATTTGGCTCTAATAATCTATAAACCCAGCTTAAATGCGATTCTACTTACTTCCATTTGATTCTGCCAAAGCAAATAGAATAAGTAAAAATAACTGGAAATAAGATAAATTAATTCCATTGTTTTTTCCCACTTCTAAACTACTTCCTTTCCCCCCTAGTTCAATGCCTCCAAATAGACATAGCATGAGAGTAGAACTAAAGAATGCGTAAGGAGCACAGTGATAATATACGCACGCAATACATTGACGACTAAAGTGCATCTTCAAAATAATACTTGTCAACAGAAGGGGGGCACATAACGATAAAAGCACCAAAAATATATGAAAAACTCACTGATCTCGGAAGCATAGGTCTAAAAACTTATTCCAAGAAAATTAACTGATACCAGCTTCATATGAAACCATTGTCCAAATTCATTGTTAAAGGTAAAATGATATGCAATTACAAAAGCTAAAGCATAGCATCCAAAGGTACAGATTGAAGATTTCCAAGTTTCGCATCTTACAGAACTTGGGAGAATTATATCAAAATATAGGAATCCCTATAAATTATTCAACGTGAAACTCCAAACTGTTCCATCTCTTCTTAGGAACAAAAGACGAGATCCAAGACGAAGCATTTACCAGGAAAGGGTGGGCAGAAGATTTCCATCACATCACTCGGAATCAGCCGCTGCAGCGGCTTCCTGCTGTTGGAGGCGTTCGAGGGCCTTCTGGTGGGCCCAAGTCTCGAGGGTGAGGTCGGGCTTCGCGTTGAGGCCGACTCCGAGGATGACGATGGTGAGGAAGGAGGTGATGTAGCAGGGGAGCTCCCAGTCCTCCCACTTCCTCGATTCCCCCGGGGGCAGTGGCGGCCGGTTGAAGAGGTAACCCTTGGGCCGCTCCTCGGTCCCGGGGCTCGTCCACCGACTAGCGCCTTCCCCGCCGCCGCCCCTCGTGCGAATGGCCGCCCTTAGCCGGCCGCGGACCATCCCAGCCGCCGCGGCGATCGCCTTGGATGGAAGAGGAGCCATCAGATTCAGGGCGTCTCGACTCTGGAGAGGGCCTTCAATTGTCGACACTGAACCACTTAAAACAGTCAGCCTTTTGATGGGCCGGCAGAAAGGCCTTGTCTGAATGGCGATTGGGCCGGCACAAAGGAATGAAGCCCAAAAAATATTTCATAATTTTCAACATAATAATTAGAGTTCACAAAGTACGGTAGACAAATTATAAGTCATATTTCTTACTCCTTTAATTGAATGTAATTATGTAAATGGGACAAGAAAAAGGCATGAATCACTCCACCAGACATGGATGAAAAATATTGAATCATATTGTAAATACACTGAGCTTTACCACCAAGGATCACAAATTTGCTTCCTCGAATCGACTCACACTCGAAAAATAGCAAGAGTGTGAAGAAAAAGGAATTTCAGAAAGAATTGATGGTGCCGATATCTCAGGCCCTCTTCAAAGTAGCATTTATATCCATCATCAAACCGAGTACTCCAGCGACTCCGAAGGAGGCTGCCTAATTTGATGACCACTTGAATTTACTCATCCGACTTTCGATAATGCATGAAATTGCATGCAATTATCACCCTTGTAATCTTGTTGGTGAATAGATAGATTGTCAGGCATGATGTTATATCCCATAGCAGTCATCTCTATGATAGTTGGATGCAGTACCATCTCCGGCCATGTGATCGCCGTTAGAACCTCCTTGGCCTTCAACCATGCCTTGGAAATGAAATCCTTGTTTTTGTCCGCGTGGCCAGTCAGTCCTAGTCATGCTTCGCTCCTTGGTTCGTCTATGGGAGAATTGGTCATCTTCCTCTGTGTCATAGAAAATTTTGATTTAAAAATCTATAGACGCAAGGATAACATATTGCCTTTTACCAACACATTGTCAATGTGTTATCAAAAGGGCGCACCAAATTGTCAATTGTGTTATCGAGAGGGTAAACCAAATCTACTTGTAATACTAGAAGTCTATAACAAAGCAGTTAAGAGAATTTCCATTTGCGCATGCAAATAATTGAACTTTACTGATGAATTGGGAGGATGCATTCAAAGTGTATGTGATCTAAACATGTTTCGATCCTATAAAAGTTTGGATGGCTGAGTGATTAAGTAAAATGCACTACCGTTTTCGCTATCAGACATATTATCAAGCTTTGTGATTGCTTCAACCAGTGCTTGCTCATGTTCCTGTAGAAATGTCATGAACACACAAGTCAAAGTAAGTACAAGTGGCACAAAGAAACTAAAATCTATCTGTAGAATTCCTCTTTACTTTAAGAAGTTTCTTTGCCTTCTCAATCTCTTGATGATCTGGAGGACTAATGTCAAGAATTCTCTCCACCTGCAAGTCAGAGAACAGTGAAACAGTGCATTAGACACTGACTTGTTTAGCAGTCAACAAATTTAATGTTCACGTACATCCTTGACAATAACTTTTATATCTAGTATTTTAATGTTTTGGGAACCCTTTCTCCCGAGCCAATTTTGTGATGGCATGTACTCTTTGCTGAACCCTTTCTTTGATCCTCTTCCCCTGCTGGCACCTGGAATGGCACCGTTGAGGCTTGACTGTTTACCAGGTCGACAGCGGTCTCCTGGTTTGTACTTACCAGGCTCACTATCTACCCATCTTATATCCTCAGGAGTAATCTGCCAAGAAAAGAAAGTTTAAACTGACTGAAGACTGCTGAAAGCAGCCAAATGAATGAAAGTTTCCATTGTGTTTACTTTATTGAAATGGATATAAGATTTTTCATTGTTCTTTTTTATTTCAGTTGCGACCTTTATTTTAATATTGCAGGAAGTTGTTGAAAAAAAAACAAATTAGTGTGAGAAGCTTGAACAAAATTGTTAAGTTCATCTACCTTATAAACTCCAAAATGGATTTCACATGACACAAGTACATAACTCTATACAAGCTGCAAGGCATGCTAGTTAGTCGTAGGTAGCTACAAGAAGGTTTAAATTGATCGTCAAGATATTAGGTGCCCACTCAAGAAAGATAAAAATGCTTAACTCTATACAAGCTGCAAGACATGCTAATTAGTGGTAGGTAGCTACTATTTCTTTTTTATGAGCTTGAGTTTGATTTGTTTAGATGTTATCGAGCTCTTAATTCAAGCTTGTTTAATTGTTTGAAACTTATATATTTTTAAGCTTGTTTAATTTTTGAAACTTTTATATCTTTAAGCTTGTTTAGTTGGTTAGCGAGTTTGATATTAAAGCTTGTTTGTTCTTGATTTGGATTGCACCAATTTTCTTGAAAGTATGGATCAACCATATTTTCACAAATAGTAAAAAATCAAGGAATTGAAAGATTTGAAAATATGAAGACAAGGGTCAAACTTTTAGTATTCCATTGCTCTGAAAATACTGGTTTTGTGCATAACAAAGGAAATGGAGAAAATTGACCTTAAGATAAAAGTTATCGGACCATTTTACTGACAACACAAGCCAAGGAAACAGACCATGAAACCAGCATAGTAATTGAATTGTGCAGAACTCCAAGAAGCAAAAGGCATAACTACAGAAAACCAAGTCATTACTAAACTTTACCTCATTGAGATTGACCCATTCCCATGTCTCATTTTTTGTGTCCATATCATATACAAGAGCATGTAAACCCTGACAATGGCATGACATTAGCACATTGGTCATAAACTGCTCTGTAAGAGAAATAGTAGATGCATACGACTCAGTGAATCAACCTCATGAGTTTTGTAGTCAGTTATAACAGCTTCATAGAAGTTATTGTCATCAGGCCATCTTGTCATTACTTTCTGTCCAACCAATGAAGCATTTGCTGCAACATCGGCAGATTCAGCTGCTAAATTCTTAACTTGATCGATTCCAATTGAACCAGGAGGATTCTGCAGGAAAAATTAATCAATAGCAAGAAAATAGTAACAGGAAAACTATCTCCACCAACAGGAATCCACGAGCTATTAACTCACAGGTTTAGTCTTCTTGCCCTTGGCCCCTGCCATATTTCCTTGTTTTGCAGTCGATGCTGATGTATGTAGTGAAATAGCACCTGGTTGTGGGTGTAGCACAGGGAGAGATCCTCCCATAGATAAAACAGCTGCCGGATTTGATGTCTTTTGCCTTTTTTGAGAAGCTGAAAGAGTGGGGCTGGGAATCATATCAAGCGCAGTTTGAGCATTATTCACTAAGCTAGATTGCACTCCACCAGCCTGTCTCCACTCCCTAACAATGCATCAGGCTTTTGGGTTAACTAGTGGATAACCCATGCATTGTGCAAAATTACATTAATATTATAGCTATTACATTTTAAGCAATGTATGACAGGTCTTTTGTACTGATTTTAATTAATGCATATACATAAATAATAAAGATCATTCTAGAAGTTAGTGAAAATGGTATTACAATATTTGAGCTAAAGTTCAAATATTGGCCATAAAATATGACAAATACATATATATAAATGAAGATTTACTTAGATCAACCAAAAAGACTAATTATATTTACAATATGCTATTATACATGCAAGAATAAATATACATACATCTGTGTGTGTGTGTGTGTGTGTGTGTGTGTGTGTGAGAGAGAGAGAGAGAGAAATTGAATCTTATAAGAACAACTGAAATCAACAAAGTTTGGGCATGCTATTAAGTCTTCTTACAAGTATCAAGTATAGTCTTATTTATAATTATATATGCATTAATAAATGAATTATAAATATACAAATATGCCGTAGAATTTAATTAGTACTCAAGTAAATTAGATATCGATTACTTAACATCCATAAATTATTTGATGGAAGGTTAAAAACCTTTGTAGGAAAATGAAACGTGAGCCATAATAGCTGTGTGACAATATTAGTTATATAATTGACTGGATAAAATGAGACAAATGACAGTATGACAGTATGACATTGTCGACACTGAGATGATAGATGGATTCTCCATATTCTGAGAAAATAAAATCCAAATACAGATAAGAAATAAGATATGATGATTAATTAATAATTTAAATGATAGAAATTAACTGAAAGTTGTCAATTGCATCACCTACAGCTGTCCTTTCTCTTATAATTGATGTGTGTAGTGTCTGTACTTAGTGCAAAAGATTAATGGTGATAGTTCACTATCGTACTGAATATTTATAATGGAGCCAAAATGCATAGTTGGCACTAACTCACTAGGATATTTGTCGAACTGATTTAGTATATATAAATATCCATCTACAAGTAATTAGGTGATATGGCACCAAATTTGGACCATAAACCCACAATCAAAGGGTAGGATGGAGTATTGAACAGTAAAGTAGGAATATGGTTGTGACCCCAAATTGATGCAGCACCAAACCGAGGCAAGCTTACACAGAGAATTGATATCTAAATTGATGAAGTGCAGTGATAATTGTCTCACATAAAGAAAGAATGATCTCGCACAGAGATTAATCAAACTGGAATTTTATTGACTAAAATATTCCAGTACATTGAACCACTATTATAGACTCAACCCTAACGAAACTAAAAGAAAATAATGCAAATCAGGAAATACAAGTGTCTCATTAAACTCTTATCAAATTAAAAGATATTCTTACTAAACTAGAAGATACCAATCTTGACATCAAAATAACCAATCACCAACAGTACCACTTCCTCAAAAGCTAATCCTCCTAAAGAGGAGATCTTGCCAAAATAAAATCTAAAGTTTATTTGCGTGCATTATTAAGGGTTTGAAAATCATGGTGACATCTTATTGCATACAAACCGAAAATTTTGTCAAGCTTTTTAGCTGATATTCCTCTACAATCAACAAGTTTAAGAAAATCAGTGTGAAATTTTTTGAAGACAAACCTTATATGCTTAACATTATTGTCAGCATTAACTCTGCGTAGTAGTTCTCTGTGTTCCTCATTAGTTAATCTCAGTTCTTTCCTCAATTCAGTAATCAGACCTTCCTTCTCCTGCAGAAACATATTTGTTTATATCAACCTTAAGTACTAAATGTTTACAAAGAAAAACTGATTACATATGTCTTGATGGATACCCAAGTAATAGCATCTGATTGGGCCTTAAACGCCCGAAGAACAGAACAGTAGGCTTCTTGCTCAAGTTCATGTATTAGGATCTCCATATCATTCTGTACCCGGGAGTGAGGAAGGGCACGAATGGTAGATTTTCCACCAGGAGCCACAGGCTGTGCAGCTGCACCGCGATTTTGAAGATATGGTGGAAGATCATCATCAGTTCCTGCAGTGTGCATGAAATAATGAGATTACACTAGAAGCCTGAAAATGATGAGTGATGGCTCAAGAGAAACAGTTGACGGTCGATAGATATTCTAACAAACTAACACTCTTAAGAAATATTTAGCATGATGTTTCCAATGTCAAAAAAGGAATTTAAAATCATCAATTGCATCTTCAAATGGAAGGGGAGCCTTGGTGCAACGGTAAAGTTGTTGTCATGTGACCTGGAGGTCACGGATTCGAGTCTCAGAAACAACCTCTTGCAAAGCAAGATAAGGTTGCGTACAATAAACTCTTTCTCAGGACCCCGCATTGGCAGGAGCTTTGTGCACCGGATTGCTCTTTTTTTTAATTACATCTTCCAATGGAAGCAAATCATGTGCAATGTTTCCTCATTTTTATTCATTAGCTAACATAGTAAACATTAAAAGCAGGATAATAAGGAAAAAATAGGTGGTGCAAGGAAAGGATTAAAATGTCAGTAATGGTGTTGGTTTAGAAATTAGCCCAGAATTCGTAAACATAACTCAGAATGTCTTATTAGTAAGAATCTCTAGATATGCACGGATGAGTGTCTTTGTATTGGATGAGAACATCAATTCTTATGGCATACATGTGAGATCAATCCAAATGCATCCCCATAGTAAATATTGCTCAAGGACATTTGGTAAATTTGTAATAGATTGATTCGCATGTGTATCAATATATCTTGGCTGACAACTATTAATGGAACTGGTACAATTGTAACTAGAACAAGTATAGGTATAAGATATGGATATAAGTAGCTCTTGGAGCTTTCATTTTATTATACACCACATGATATAAAGGCATAGTAATAGGAAGGCTGTGAACATTATCGTTGAATAGTTATTACATAGGTGTTATATTTTTGTAGTCTACTGTATAGTATTGTAATAAATAAGCCTTTAATTGATCCAAATTATATGTTTATTGAGAAATTATTTGTAATTGGGTCTACATTAGGTTCAAATTGGATTTGAACGACTTAAATTGGGTTCCCTGAGCTTTACATTTGCTTCACACAACACATATGAGGATTCTAACAAACAATTTTGCATACATGAAAGTAAGTGGACGCTTAACAGCCAACGGAGTTTGAATTTACTATAAAAGAAATGATGAGAATGATTAATCCATCATGGGATAAAACATTTAAGAAAGTATTTCAAATGCAAGAAAGATGAAACAAAAATGCTTCTTTTGCAGAGCAATTAAGTATAGGCCACGTAGATAATAAAAGGAAATAAATTGAGATGATATTGACATATTAAAAAGCAAGAACTAGACTCTACATTTGAAATTGTTGAATCATTTAGAGAGAAAGATGTAAGGAATAGAGGGGGTGAAAAACAAAAACTCTTTATTAATGAAATAGAAAATAATTGATTTGAATATTACTAGTAATTTAACCTTCCATAAAACTCATTAAAGTTATAAGAAGATCTATAGCTGATCCCAAATGTTGGGACAAAGAGAGCTTGTTAAGGATAATGATTGAGGATGATTGTGAAAACTCCTTTTCAGCAGCAAGAGAGCTACGGGAGTTTATCTAAAAATTGACGAAATGCTTGACGAGGATAGTGATGATCCAGATGACTGCGAGATATGACAATATTTCAAAGCACCAAAGTTCCTTTAGCAGCTAGAGAGCCATGTGAGACAATTTTATCTAAAAATTGCTGAAATTGAAAACCTTAGCTCGAACTCCCTATCCAAGTGAAAGGTTTTGAAGCTATTTTACTCCAAACCTGCAGCTAGCTACTTCAGCTCGTTTGCCATGTATCCGAAAATTAATATCCTTTACGGAAATTCACGCTCTAAACCCCCAAACAACCGGACCAACTCCTAATTTCGAAACGAGATAAGCAAATGCGACTCACCGCTGCTATCCGTCGGGCCGTAATCCATCGGCAGACTCCCACACCAACGAAGATCCGAATAAACAGACCTTTCCAAATCACCGAAACCGCTGTCAAGAAGAGGAGCAGGTAGAAAACCCGATCCGTCTAAGGCGAATGCTCCGCCTGATCGCCACCGGAAGCGAATCAATCCAGCACCGGGAATGCGGATTCGAGCAATCGACGGCGTCGACCGGAGAGGGAGGCGAGAATGCCGAGAGGATTTGGAATCGATCGAGCCCGAGAACGCAGGACCCGCAAGCAAAACCCTCTCGCGGCGTCGAAATCGCTTGGTTGAGATCCGGAAATGGATCTGAAACGAAAGGGAAACGTCGAGATTGGCGAGTGTTTTTTTGAAAGGGCATTAAAGCCGCCGCCACTCGCGACAGTTGCAGAGAGAGAGATCGAGGATTAGGTTGACGTTCGAAAGGTTCCCCGTTGACTCCCGAGAAGACTTTTCTTAAAGGTTCACTAGAATGGTAATTTGAATATTCTGTTCTCATAAATTCGAACAATAATATAAATATAACACTCTCCACTGTAAAATTATTTATTTATTTTTCCAAATCCCACTTCAATCGTTTTCTTCTTCTGATTACTCCTTCTTTTTTTTAATTCCCTCCGGAAATAAAATATGATTTTATAAATCAATTTTATAAAAATAAATATTAAAAAAGGAAAATAATTGTATTCTCTGTTTTGTTAGATATTTATCAAACTTTATTTTTTTTTAATAAATTTGAGATAGAAATAAAATGATGCGAATTGTAAATTATATATATAAAAATTATGTTGCACATCTTGCGATGTATAGTGTAGCACTATTGTAATGCATAATATTTTTTAATTTTTTAATTCGAGATTAAGTCAATAAAAAATTTATTTTTAAAATTTAAATTATAATATTTAAATTTTTAAAAAAAAAATTAGGTACACATGATATGAGTAAATTAGCAACATATTAAAAGTCATATATATAAATCTCCATGTACATCAAATATAATTTTTTTAAAAAAAAATAACTTCAATACTATAATCTAAATCCTAAATTCTAAAAATTAAATTCTTAATTCTTTGCTATAAAAAAATAAAGAAAAATATATATATTTGGTGCAATGCATATGAAGAGGTGAGGAGGATAATATATATATATATATATATAAAATTCTACTTATCTTATGTACTTTTATATATATATATATATAACTTAAGGTTTAGAATTTATGATTTATGCTTTGGGGGTTTAGATTATAGTTAAAGAAATTTGAAGAAAAAAAACCAAAAAAAAAATACACGATAAATAACATACATAAGTTATATATAATTATGTATATATAGAAGTGTACATGATACCATAATTATATATATATATATGTAAATGTTATTTTATTTATCTCTCCGTGTGCACTAAATATAAATTTTTTTGATTTTTTTTTATTTTGTTAGCTTAAATACTATAACTTAAACCCTAAAACTAAATTCTTAATTCTTAATCTTTTGCTTTAAAAATATATTTAGTGCACATAGGGTGCATATGGGGAGATGAGCAAGATGAAATTTCTGTATATATATAATGTTATCCTACTTACCTCCTATGTATACTTTCGTGTGCACCTAAAATTTTTTTCTGATTTGAATTTTTTTTAGCTTGAGTACTATAACTCAATCCTTAAATCTTAAAAGTACAATCTTAAATGACATACTCCAAAGCTAAAAAAAAAAATCTTGTTCACCTTGGAAGGCGCACGGGTGCGCACTCTAAGATGAGTAAGATGACAATTGCCTATATATACGTTTTGATACGTCGCTCATCTTATGTTGTTTATCTCGTGTGCACCTAATTTTTTTTAGCTTGAATACTATAACCTAAATTCTAAATCCTAAAAATAAAATCTTTATTGACTTAATCCTGAGTTATATATATATATACTACAACCATGTGCACCTACTGAGGTGGCATAATCCTGATCACTGATCATATCACACATATTTTGATCAATGATATACAGGTGACCACCTCAGCAGGTGTTCATGGTTATACAGGATAAAATGTACAGACTAACAGAACTCTCTATATATATATATTTCAATTTAGCATTTCTTTTCTTGCCTTTAATTTCACTGAAGCATCAAAACAAGGAGATGCCACACAGAACTGATGTACGATCGATCAGATATAAAAAATGAGGGCTCAACTCAGTCTCAGGTCCTTTGAAAAAAACCTAAAAAAAAAAAAAATGGATTA
>JBBUKS010000060.1:3603648-3614560 GCA_038050645.1 Hedychium gardnerianum
TGTAATCGAACCGAATCAAATTGAACAGTAAAAACTTGAGCTCGAGCTCGACTTGAGTTCGATTCGAATTTTAATTTTTAAGTTTGAGCTCGACTCGTAATGAAATTAAATAGCTCATGAACTGTTCGAGCTCGGTTCGAAAAAAGCTCGTTTAAAAATTAAACGAGCTTAGTTCGGGTTCGGCTCGAAAAAAGTTCGTTTAAAAATTAAACGAGCTTAGTTCGAGCTTGTTTAAAATAATTAGTTATAATAATTAATAAGATATTATTATTATTATTATTTATATATATATATAAAAGATAAACGATCCTTAACGAACACGTTCGCGAGCCTGTTAACAAAATATTCGCGAGCTTATTAATGAACACGTTCACGAGTTTCTAAACGAACATGTTCACGAGCTTGTTGACGAACACGTTCGCGAGCTCACGAATTAAATATTATTAAGCTCGAGCTCGGCTCTATAATGTTCTTGAGCTCGAAATCAGGCTCGAGCTTGGCTCGTTAACTTAATCGAACGAACTCAAACGATTTTTTTTTTCGAACCGAGACCCGAATAGCTCGTGAACGACTTGACTCGTTTACACCCGTAGATTTAGATGACCTAACTAATCGGGCTAGGTAGTCTAAGATTACTAGTTATATCCATCGGTCTAGTTAGACTAAGCTAACCGATTAGGTTAGTTAGCTTGATTAAAAAAATAATTAATTAAATAATATTAAATTTGAAATAATTAATTTAATTTTATGATTTTTTTTAATTATCAGAATAAATCAAAAATATTAAAAGAGATCATGGCTCGTCTAGATGAGTTAAATTAGGTAGTCTAACTAGTCGAGCTAAGCCGTTCTAGATCAACCAATGTGCAACATTCTTTTAGAAAAAAAAGGAGGAAAATAGTTAAATCGGTGGATGGAATCGATTTTCAGTTTAATTCTAATCTCTTCTTCTTCTTCGTTTGAACCGCCCAAATCCACAGAAGACTGGAAGCGTTACCTTCATTTGCCCTACCCTTCACTTTCCTCCTCACTTCTATGACTTCCTTTGCTTCCCTCGCTCCGCCTCCTTCTCCTCCTCGTTATTCTGGTGCTCTCATCGGCCGTTCCAAAGGCCGCCACCACCCCGCTCCGACTCCCTCCCAGCACCTGGTTCCCATCCCGCTTTTTTCCTCATTTCCACGATCGTTCCGATCGCGCAGTCGGCTGATTCCTCCTGCCGTATGCAGTGCCTCTGAGAGAATCATGTAAGGTTGTCCCCGCATTTCGCCCTTTCAATGCTCTGCTGGATCCAATCATCCAAAGAAATCTTTATTCCAGGTGTAACATCCAACAATCCGCAACTAAGAGGAGGGATCTCTTGCTCAAGATGTTTCTTGCTTCAGTCTCTCTGCCCTTGGTGGCTACGGATGCTTCAGCTGAGACTGGTATTATATATTTTTATTTCCTACTTCTTTCGGAGTCAGAATTGTTGCTGTGCTGTTTGTTCTTCACTTAAAAATGGTGATTGACTGCTGCTTTCCAGAGATCGAAGAGAGTTTTCAGACGTACGAAGACGAGGCGAATAAGTTCAGCATGTTGATTCCAAAAGGTTGGCATTTGCATTCTACAATCAGATAAGACATGCTGTTGTAATAACTCCATGGTGATCTAGTACTCGTGAAGAATTTGAATTTCTCATCCTGTTCGTTTGCATAATACTCGAGCATAACCTGGAAGTTACCTAGAATAGTGAAGTGGCATGCTTCTATAACTTTCTTGCACAAGCTAGATCATGCTAGATATCATCTTACCAATTTGGAACTGAAAGATGTCAATCTGAAGTTATTGTTCAAGAAAGGAATATGAGAGGTTATCATAAATCATCATCATGCAGATTGATTCGTATTTTCCACTGCAAGAATACAATTGGTGTTACCTATACATCCAATAATGGCATTGCGGGGATGTCTTGTAGTTCCTCCTATTGTTGAGCAACATATATATATATATATATATATATAAACTTTGAAAAGTTGAAGAAATAGAAGTAGGGAAGAAGAACACTATAGAAATGCTCATCTTGATTAGAAATTTGGAATTTGGACGGATAAAACCTTTGGAATGACTCTTAGTGAGCAAATATTTTTTGAAGACATCTATTGAATTAGAGATATGCCTTTTTCAAGAGTGGTGCCCTTTAATTAATAAAAATAGGAATTCAAAAAAGCATTAAAATTGAAACTGAATTATATTTTTAATTTTGTATACTATGTCAGAATTATGTTACATTTGATATTGGGTCTGTATCCTAGAATTCAACTATTTCTTTGCAAAACTAAAATTTGAAAAGTCTTTCTTATGAACCACCATCATTTTTGCTCCCTTTGTATTTCTAGACTATAAATAAGGTGTCAAATGGATATTTTGTGCTTATTGATTTGAAAAGAATCAAATGGATGTTAGCAGAGAAACCAATGATCTCAAAACTGAAAATTCTTTAAAAAATTAAGATACCATGATAATTCTGCAGTGTCACATTTTTTCTTTCCATGACCAACAGAAATAAATAAATATAAAGTCTGATTGAAAGTGGCATTATTTTAATAATATCTCAGACTTTTAGACTTCCAGTTTGCAAAGCAAAATAGAAAACTTCATATCGACATTTAGCCTTTGTTTGTTTCAAGAAAAATAGCTTTTAGAAACATATTTTTTGGTGTCTGATTGACAGAGAAAAGACTTTAGTCAATAAAAACATTCAGTCAAACTGAAAAATATAGTATTGACTTGGGAATCTAACTTTCCCTTTTATAACTAGAACACCATTTCCAAATCATGAAACATAATTTTATCAATAGTTTAATGTTTAATGGATCCATTCATTGAAATAATTTTATCAATATTTTAAAATTAAAATGTTAATTATTTATTTTATGAAATTGATAAATTAAGTCGATAATTTTATGTTAATCATGATAAAAAATGATATCATAAGTATTTTGTTATATAATTTTTTTTTATATTTACTGAATTTGGGTTGATTTTTCAGTTGAAGTCTGGACCATCAGATATTTTAGCTGCCCCTTCTCACTTTCTTGGTTTTGGAAAGTTGTTGGTCGTTGCTTGATCTAGTTCGTAGGCCACATTAACAATTGGTTTACACGACTAGATTACTATGGGGGAAGGGAATGCAACACGAAGATGAAAGTTGCATATGACCTATCAATGAACTATTTGTAACTTTGTGATATTTTTCTTTCTTTCCCCTTTTATCTTTCTGCATAGTAATCCAAGTCAAGTCTAATTCTCTAACATGCCAATTGGGAGAGTACAATTTTCCATTTTCTTCATTATGATTTATGACCAACCAATGTAGATTCTAATGGTCCTGTTTTACCTGATCACAGATTGGTTAATAGGCACTGGCGACAGTGATGGTAATAGCCTCAAGTCAGTTACAGCGTTTTATCCCAATGAATCATCTGGTTCTAATGGTATATATCCTTGCTCGAGTGTGTGAAATCTTCACTAATTAAACATGCAAATTATTCAACAAATGTAGCTGATGGATTTCTTCAGTCAGTGTTGTGATCACAGGGCTTGGTCCTGACTTTACTAGATTGCAATCTTTTGGAAATGTGGATGCTTTTGCAGAAACGTTGGTAAGCTTTGAACTATCTAATTAAAAAAAATGATCCTTAAACTGTGACTTAAATTTTTGTTAGGTCCCTCAAGTAGGTCTATAACTTGTGTACATCTTAAATCGTCTTTCCCTTAGATTTGCTTGACTGCAACTACTGGATCTTTGACATGACTTTTTTAACTAAGCATCCTTGTTGCATCCTAGTCAGCATAATGAGACTGTTCAATATTCAGTGGCTAAGTCAAGAGTCAGTCTAACAATATATGATCAGAGTGGACATATGCAAGTTTTGTGACTCAACTGAAAGAATGCACAGACCTATTTGAAATCTGGGTGATATTTTAGGGTGATTAACCTGTTTTAAATTTCTAGTGTTATGGAACACCAGTTCCTTTTTAATTTATTTTTTCATTGTGTATCATACCTTCTTGTCCAGGTTAGCGGTTTAGATAGAAGCTGGAGAAATCCTCCAGGTGTCGCAGCAAAGCTGATCGATTCTAAAGCTGCAAATGGTAAACACTTGAAGGCTATATTGGAATGAGCAATCATGGACTTATATTTCACTAGAGTACTTCTGATGAACAGGATTGTATTATATTGAATATACATTGCAAATTCCGGGCGAAAAACGCAGGCACATACTAACTGCCCTCGGTGTTGCATCAAATGGTTGGTATAACAGGCTCTACACAGTCACAGGACAGGTTTGCTTTATTTCTATCCCGTTACGTCGATGATCCTGTTTGGTTTATTCGTTTTAGATTCCAAGCATTAGACATAATCTTTTTCTTCAAAAAAAATCTAAGTCACCGTACTACTCTTTTGCAGTATATGGAGGATGAAACTGAAAAGTACCAGCCTTCTATTGCAAAGGTAAGTCATATTATAGTTAGTCCTTGATTGTCATTCTTCAATCGATCTTACAAGAACACTTCCTATTCACAGACCGTATCATCGTTCAGATTCATATGAGTAATGGGATTCTTATACGCCAGCTATCAACTACACGCCAACAATCCCAATCTCCCCAACCTGATTGCTTTTACACGCATGTAATATTATATGCCTTCCCTCTTAGAAACTTGCATGCATGTTACTTGAGAATATTCATGTTCTTCGCAACTTATGCTGTAAATGCTGAGCAATAGTTCTCTAATACACTATGTGAATTTTTATTGATTGTAGAACTTATGAAATGCGAATATCTGCTAACAAAGCAATGGAAGCATGATTTTTCTCCATGGCCTATCAGTAAGTGTGTCAGTAAGCTTTCATTGCTTTCAATGCTCCGGCGCGTAAAAATGAGAAACATCACAATCTTGATCTCATGGAAATTATCAATTTGAGTTACTTCAAGGAAGTATCTGAATAGCCCCCCTCGGTATGGTGCACAGTAGATTTTTAAATGGTTCAAATCTCAGTTACAGAACATCAGAAGTTATTTTCCTCTTGAAAAGTTAGTTATTGGTTATGGATCCGCTTGTGATTTATTCGGTGAACGAATGAGGAGAAGGTCGTTCATTTTCAAGATGAGTTGAGCCCAAGATGCAAACATCTGGATTAAAAAAAACAAAAAAAAGAAGTATCTGAATATTGTTATATCTATCAATTATTAAGTTAAGATTCAAAATTTTGTCCAAGGAACTTTTGATTCAGTACAATCATTTTTAGCTGAAATCAATTTCTCAGGTAAGGCCTCTGTGCCTTTAGCAAATAATTTAATATTATTTTAAAGATATGTGTTTTCCTTATTCTTAGAATATCTTGATTAGAGTTAAAGAAGCAATGAACAAATTATAGTGAAAAGGAGCTTTTGCATAATAGTAAAATTATTATCAGGAGATTTTGAGATCACATATTCGAATTATAGAAATAATCTTTTGTAAACTATAAAATAAAATTGTATATAATAGATCGATCTAATTTTTTATGGTACTAATGGAACTTCATGGATTCCTTTATTTGAAAAGAATTTTAGTGATGTAAAAAATAGTTATTATTCTTTTCTGATGTGAAATGATTTATAATTTAGTTAGATTTCCAAATAGGGCATCTGAATTTAGTTGTTACTCAAATTACATGTCATATTTTATTTTGTGTTTTTAAATCATATACTTTCTCTTTTTACATATCTAAAATACATTTAATTTTGTATTTTTTTAATAAAAAATATTACAATTGTCAAAGTGAGAGATGTATGAAGAATTTCTTTATCTTTTGCTTGGATAATAGTGTAACTATAAGATATTTGATAGATTAATTAAGTAATTATGATTTAATTTTTAATTATGATGTATTATAGAATAATTTTTCTCTAATGGAATAAAAAAATTAGGATGAACCGCACTCTTGGTCTATGAAAGTTATTTGTGAGACCAAATTAAGGCTTAATCCATTCAAATGAAAAAAAAAACATTTTCAAACTTCTAGCAACCTTTTTCTCCATCTTCCTTATTACCTTACCATTCACTCACACCAATGGCGTCGTTAAAATAGAGGTAACAAGTGATTGTGTAGTCATGGTCGATTATGCTTTGGAGGTGAAGAAACTACGATGATTGTTGTATTTTTTTTTCTTCTAAATATAATTTGATCATTAAAAATAATTTAAACAAAGATATATTTTGTATATACGAGATGCGAGCAAGTGGGCCTATTAAAAAAATCACCATTTAAGTTTTGAATTTAAGGTATACAGCAAAAATAATAAAAAATTAAAATAATACTTTTATCTTTATTATCATCGTAAGGACCAAGGACTAAAAGACGCATTTAAAATTTCAGAATTCTTAAAATATACATTTAATTTTTAGATATTTTAAAGAGCGCATTTGTTTTTAATTTTATCTCTCCTATAAGTTGCATTTCAAAAAATAATATCACTAAAGTATTATATTTCAAAAATTAATAGTAAAATAAAAAATAAATGTGTCATTTAATTTTTTTTTAAAAGTTTGCATTTTAGAAATTTCATAATTTTAAATGAGCCTGGGTCAATTGCTGAAAAAACTGTGTTAAAAAATAAATAGAATATTCTCTTTTATTTGTTTAAAATGTACCAAATATATTTTTATTTAATTGCACCAATAGTGTTGTAATTATATTGATTAAAAGTAATTTTTTTTCACGATGATAAAAGTAAGTAATATTTTTTTGAAAGTTTATGTTAAATAATTTATATAGAATAATAATGAATAATGAATAATAAATAATGAACAAAATTACATTAACAAAAATTTAAGTATGTTAAAAAAAGCTATGTGAGGCTGTTCCCCTTGTTATTTTGACTTTGACGAATTTGGTTGCGTTGTATGCCAAACAAATAATCTTCACCGTCCATTCTTAATCCATCGGTAGCTTTCGCCAGGCCTTGCCATAACTTGCAGATGAAAGAGAAGGGAACGGATAGCGTCTTCCTCCGCAGCAGCGAATCCACTCCGAGAGAAGGATCGGCGTCACCGTGACGGCGATCGCGAAAAATGGCGAGTTTGGCCATGGGATCGTCGTGGGTTCGGATTATGGTTCTTCCGGAACTACGTCCTCCCTTCTTCCTGCCGGGACTAGCCTCGAAGACCTGCCTTTCAATACGGCGGAGGAATCTCTCCGTCTCAGCTTCCGCCGTTACTGGCCCCTCCGGGGGCGAGGTGCGCGTCCGTTTCGCTCCGTCTCCTACGGGGAACTTGCACGTCGGAGGAGCAAGGACGGCGCTCTTTAACTACTTGTTTGCCAGGTGACTTCCCTGACCCTTCCAAGTTGTTCTCGCTAATTCCTATTTTGGGTTATACTTGTGTTTTCAATGCATTGTTCAGTGTTAAAAAATTTCATAAAAATGGTTAAAAGATATGAAATGCTTAAAATGATATGATTTCTTGTCATGTACGAATTTAGGGTTCGGATGCTCCATATGCTTACTATAATATGAAATTTGGAATCTTTTTGTTTCCTTTGGTCATGATGGTAAATACAAGTTACATTATGATTTCAAAGATGGGATTTTTAATATGCATGCAGCAGCTACTTTACTGTGCTTTTGCCCATGAGCTACTGGAAGTTTGTTGAGCTTTTCGAGTTCTATGGTGAACTGTTCACGAGCTATGTAAAAAATTTAAGAAGGTGTCAGAAAGAAGTCATATAAATTTTATCTGGTGAAATGGATGCGTAGGCTATGTCAATATTGAGTTTTTGTATGATTATAATACCATGTCCATTTTTAGAGCAATGCCAAAAATGGTTTCTATTGCAGCTCTACTCTGTTGGTCATCAAAGTATTTAGAATTTAGCATATTTTTTTGTTCCCTACAACATTGCTTCATCAAATCCTTTACAGGTCTCAAGGTGGGAAGTTTGTTCTGCGAATTGAGGACACTGATTTAGAAAGATCTACCAGGAAATCAGAAGAAGAGATGCTGAATGATTTGTCTTGGCTTGGTCTTGATTGGGATGAAGGTGGACATGCTCATAGTTTTTGTACCCTTTTATTGACTGAAGTGACTTTCTGTTCATTATATTTCACCTTATTTTCAGAATAACCTTTCCTCCTTAATTTTTAAATCGATCATAGCATGGTAAAAAGGAATCAATTCATGTTAATGCAGTGCAAACAATGTCACACATCTGCCTTGCCCATGTTACTGCTATAATGCTATTTGCTAAAATATCTGGATGACACAGATTTATTTTTAATTCTTTCATCAGCCTAATAGAGGCAACTCATGATTACTTAATGACTAAATTCACCAATACACGCTGCAAAGCATTTCCTTCATCAGCACTTGCAAACTAATACCTAGGTTAGATCCTCAGATTCAGTTCTATCTGTTAAAATTTTTAATTAGAGGTTTCATTTGTAATGGTAATGGAACTATACTTTTTTCTCTTTTTCAAGAGTGGTGTGCATCTGGGCACGAGCACTCATGGGAGCTATCTCGGTTATGTTAATGACTACACAAATTCTCTTAAATATTTTTCATATTTGTGTGCTAATGTGATAGGTTCAAATCGTTCCTTTCATGTTACCTATTATTCAATCTTTTCCAATTAAAAGATGGTTCTTTGTAGTAACCAACACTAAATAAAAAATTTAGTAAAACTTCAATATATTGTTATCTCCTAGACCTAGGGGTGTAATCGAACCGAACCAAGCCGAACAGTAAAAGGCTTGAGCTCGGCTCGTTTTCCCTGAGCTCGAGCTCGACTCGTTTTCCTTGAGCTCGAGCTCGGCTCGAGTTTGATTCGAGCTTTAATTCTTAAGCTCGAGCTCGGCTCGTAATGAAATTAAATAGCTCGCGATCAATTCGAGCTCGGCTCGAACTAAGCTCGTTTAATTGCTCGAAAAAAGCTCGTTTAAAAATTAAACGAGCTTAGTTCGAGCTCGGCTCGAAAAAAGTTCGTTTAAAAATTAAACGAGCTTCGTTCGAACTCGTTTAAAATAATTAGTTAATATAATTAATAAGATATTATATATATATATATATAAGATAAACGATTCTGTTAACGAACACGTTCGCGAGCCTGTTAACGAACATGTTCGCGAGCCTGTTAACGAATACGTTCATGAGCCTCTAAACGAACACATTCGCGAGCATGTTAACCAACACGTTCGCGAGCCTATTAACGAACACGTTCATGAGCCTCTAAACGAACACGTTCGCGAGCTTGTTAACAAACACGTTCGCGAGCCTCTAAACAAACATGTTCGCGAGCTCACGACCCAAATACTGTTAAGCTCGAGCTTGGCTCAATAATGTTTTCGAACTCAAAATCAGGCTCGAGCTCGGCTCGTTAAACTAATCGAACGAACTCGAACGAACTTTTTTTCGAACCGAGACCCAAATAACTCGTGAGCGGCTTGGCTCGTTTACACCCCTAAATGTACCATGGATTGTTTATCTCCTTGTCCTCTATATTTACATCCTTGTAGGGATCCTAACTAAATTACCGGTGCAACTCACGACTATCACACCGGAGTGTTTACACTATTGATTATCCAATGCTATTAAGTAGAAGCGGTAACGTAGAAAGTCTGGTTAAAGGACTACCCCTTATCACTAAGGGCTCCCCGGTCATATAGTCTAAATTACGAAAGTCACTTCTTAAAATTGAATTAGTGTAAAACCATTAAACTTAATTAGTTAATATCTTATGGAGAATTGCCTCCAATTCAAGATAATTACTCTAAAAAGTCCGGTTAAAGGACTATCCTCTGTCACTAAAGGCTCCTCGAGCATACAATCTAAAGCAACCTTCTCTACATGGCGACAATCCTTCACATCCATATGCATTCAATTCACTCACACATTTCATCAAACTCAAACAAGACACAATACATATGGAACAAGTCATAAACATATCATTGAACAAGGAAATTAGCAAATTTATGGTTTATATATCAACATCATATCAAAATTACTCCCTACATCCTAGAATCAAGTTGATCTACTCCATAGTAATGGAGAAACAAGCCAAAGACAAGAAATATAGCATTCTTACAATCTCAAGCAATAGTGGAGAAGAGGGAATGGTTATCTAGGTATCCTTGTTGTCTTCGGATGAAATCCTTGCTTTGGAAGTGGACTGATCATTAGAATCAAAGCGGAAATGGACCTCATAGGTTCTTGCAAAGGGGAAACCTCCCTTTTCTTGAAAAGGGAATTTTGAGCCCCTTTTATAGACCCCACACAGCTATGCTTCCATGCCACACGGTCGTGCCATGAGGCACAACCAAGGTGTGGAGTGCCCCAGAAAATAGGGCATGGAAGTGCCCTAACACATGGCTAGGATGAAGGAATCTCCAGGAAATGTGACACGACCGTGCCTTTGGGTACGACCTAGTTGTTGAATGGATCTAGAACAAGCTTGGCTCTCTTCAGAAGACACAACCATACATGTGAGGCACAACCCATGTGGCTAAGTCTAGCACGGCTGTGCCTTTTGGCATAGCTTGAGTGTTGAGAAGATCTGTAGACATGCTCGAAGTGCTGGAGAAGCATGACCATGCCTGTGAGGTAACCTACTTGGCTTGGTCCAGTACGGTCGTGCTTGTGAGGCACGACCATGCTTGTTGCTTGGCCTGGTGATACACAGTTGTGCCTATAAGGCATGGCCATGTTTAATGATTGTTCTCTAAATCTTACTCCAATATCTGTTTAACTCCATTTGAGTTCCAAATTGCATCCTGTCAAAGAAAATATAGAAAGAGCAGATCTTCGACCTAAAGAGTAAAAGCATGACAATAATATGATATGAACTGCGATAATGTAGATCATATTAAGTGGAATACAAGTAGATGTG
>JBBUKS010000060.1:3617504-3665877 GCA_038050645.1 Hedychium gardnerianum
ACCACGAGGGGAATGTGGGCAACAAGGTCATTTACTCCGAATAAAAAATTAATAAATGGGGTAACATAGCGAAAAAGATGGGGCACATGAAAGGCGTGGATCTCCACGCCCACGTGATCCTATAAAAGATTGTCAGCCTCCGCAAGCACAAGTACGCACACATAAACCTGGAAAAACCCTAGATATTGTGTTTCTTCTTCTTCTTCATTTCACCTCAACTGACTTGAACATCGAAGTGACTATGCCAGGGAGCCCCTTGACAGTCATTCTAACCGTTATTTTCTAGCCTCTCTCAAGTGGAAGTACGTGGGCCTCTCCTTTGGCTCCTTTTGTTGTTCGAGGATCGACGACCAAGTCAACATCGATGTCAATTCACCGGTGGCTCACTCGTCAGCGTTCCTAGGCATGATCAAATTGGCGTCGTCTGTGGAAGCTCTAAGTTAAGACCTGAACTAAGATGTTAAGATGAGTAACACTACACACCCAACGTCATCGCCATGGCCACAGAGAATTTCAACAAATTGGTCGCCGCAACGGTACAGACGGTATTACAAGGACAACCACAGCCACCCACGCCGCCTACGCCAACCCTCAATCAGGTTCCCTCTGGATCGACAAGGGCACCAGAGGTATTTCGCCCCAGGGCAACTTGGCCTGGTGAAACGCTTCACAGGGTGATTCTCGCTCAAGTAGACCCGTTGGCTGCACAAGAGTCGTCCTTAAAATCATCCGGAAAGACCCCGCATCGGGGCTCTCCAAAAAAAAAAAACACCATGCCTGGCGGAGCGAAAACTTCCTCCGGCCATCCTTTCTCCAAAAGTATCCTACGAGACAGATTACTTCGACATTTCCGGGCGCTACAAATCAGGGAGTACAATGGAGTCACTGACCCCGAGGATCACATATGCAAATTTGATAACGCCTCATTGCCCAATATACTGACGGCATCAAATGTCGAGTTTTCTTAACGACGCTCTCGGGCCCGGCGCAAAGATGGTTCAATTGACTCCCACGCCTCCTCCATCCATTCTTTTGAGGAGTTCAAAGCTGTATTTATGCAACACTTCACCACTAGCCGAAGATATCAAAGGACTCTACATGATCTGTTTGCCCTCAAACAGAAGTCCAAAGAACCATTGAAGGATTATCTACAACGGTTCAATCAGGTAGCCCTGGATGCTCCGTCCGTTACCCCAGAGGTGCAGGTCAATGCATTCTCTCAAGGATTATCGGACGGAGATACTTCAGATCGTTGGTTAAGAAACCCCCCATCAATTTCGATGGGTTACAAGCCCAGGCACTTAAGTATATTCGGGTGGAAGAAGTCCAATCTATCAAAAAGAAGGAAGTCCAAATGTCATCTACTGCTCTACACAGGCGGATTGCAAGACTCCCCCCTTCCCCTGCGGAGTCGAGATATCTTACCCACAAGAATGACAAAATTGTGCAGACGGTGGAGGTGGCTCCAGCCCCGACTCCTAAGATGAGCCGAGAGTTCCTCGTAGAGGATCAATACTGCGTCTTCCACCAATCGGATACTCACTTCACCCGAGAGTGTCAACAGTATGCTCGAGAACTGCGAAAAGTAGCAGATAAGAGGAAAGCCTCTCGGAATCGACCAAGTCAAAGAGGATCTCCCAGACCATATCGGCGCCCTCACCACCTTGACCAAAATGATGCTCCAAAACACTGACGATCTACTCCACCCCGAGAAGGGCCTCAATCCTCGTCCCGATCTCAGCAGGAGGCGGCTCGGGAAAAGGAGAGGGATAAAGGAAAAACAAGATGGATCTCCGAGAAACAGTCCATGATTTTCGGAGGACCAACAAACGAGGATTCCACTCGAGTCCGAAAGGCCCATGGGCAAAGGTTGGAAAGTTACTCCCGGCTACCAACAGCCCCGGTTATGGGCAAATGGCAGCCCCGGCAACCTTGCATCCCCGGTTCTCCACAGTTCCACGGCTTTGGGCGGATTTATCTCTTTATGGTTCTCCGATTTATATGATTTTCTCCGCATAACTCGAAACGGGTAGCCATTGCTCATAAAAGACAAGGGTAACGTAGCTGTTACCACGCGCGGAATGTGGGCAACAAGGTCATTTACTTGAATAAAAAGTTAATAATTGGAGTAACGTAGCGAGAAAGACAGGGCATGTGGAAGGCATGAATCCCCATGCCCACACGATCCTATAAAAGACTGTCTACCCCCGTAAGCACATGTACACACACATAGACCTAGAAAAACCCTAGATACTGTGTCTCTTCTTCTTCATTTCACCTCAACTGACTCAAGTGTCGGAGTGACTACGCCAGGGAACCCCTGACCATCATTCTAATTGTTCTTTTCTAGCCTCTCTCAGGTGGATATACGTGGGCCTCTCCCCTCGCTCCTTTTGTTGTCCGACAATCGACGACCAAGTTAACATCGACGCCAACTCACTGATGGCTCACTCGTTGACGTTCCTAGACAGGATCAATAGGTATTAAATTAATAAGACCCGCATGCCGAATTTAACTCAGCATGATTGATCCATGCTAAAGCGTGCTTAGTATCAGCACAATGGTGTGAAATCATTCTATTTCAGCGGGGGACTAGAACTCCAACTTAGAACAATACTTTAAACTTTGCCCCGGCGTATATAGTTATCTTTCTTCCTTTGTTTGCTCTTCTTTGTTTTCATCTTCTTCATCCCCTTTCTCAACCCCTAATTTGCACCATGCATCTACACTCTGGCAGCATGATCGATTCATGACAAAGCATGCTTAGTGGTGTCATCACAATGCAGTGTGGAAATCATATTATTCCAGCTTCCAACTGGTGATTGAAACTCCAACTTTATACGATACTTCAAATCTTGCGCCTACATATTTAGTTGTCTTATCTTATGTTTTTGCTCTTTTGTTTTCTTCTTCTTCATCTCCAATTTGCCATTGGCACCATGCATCAACACTCCAACACCATACCAAAACTGTCTCTTTCACATCAACCAATGAAATTCGAGCTTGAAATAGGATTTAAACCTTGTTCTCTACAATACAAATATGTTTGGAACACAAATAAAATTACAGTTTGATGATTATTTGCATACCTTCTAAAGTAACATAAAATTCAAAAATTGGAAGATACAGAGTTTCCAAAAAAAAAAAAAAAATTGGTCATTCAACGTAGGTCATAAGGAGTTTTTTTTCTTCTTAATTTGTGAAGTGAACTGGATCAAACAGGATTCTGAATTCTGATTCCTGGGTCTTTCATTCAGATTAGTAGGCGAGATCCAAGGGCAAGGGGCATGCGGTTAATGCTCAGACCAACAAAGACGCTTCGATATTAACCCAAGAGCAACTTGGGAACCAAAATATGATCAACTTTCGCTGACAACGATTTCAAAAATACAACTTCAAGATACGTCGTTAATCAACATAGAAGTCCCAAAACAAGATAAAGAACATCAAGCTTTCGACTCCAACGAGAAAACCAACGAGTATGCATAACACTAAATCACAATTCCAAGGGCAAGGAACGACTCGAAAAAGAATAAGAGGAAGAAAGAAGCTACCTGCGTCTTAGACGATGATCCAAAGATCACGTTGGCGAGGGCACCAAAGGGATTCGAGGATGAGGCGCTTCCGGGGACGGCGCATGCAGCCCCTCCGGCGACAAGATCTCTCATGGACATCGCCCTTACCGTGGCCCCCGCCTCCGCCCCCGCCTCCCAGCTCCAGATTTCGTGGTAAAGTAACCGGAAGCAGCAGCGAACTACACCGCCGTTACCCTCCCTTGCAATCACACGGAAGAAGCCTGATACCGCCCCCGCCGTCGCTGTGGCTTTCAGCCGAGCATATTTCAATGGATCGATTACAGTCCCCCGTCGTACAAATCGAACGGCTGAGATCGCAAAAGTGTAGTGATGGACGGTGCACGATTAGGTAAGGACAACAACGCTTGGATTCAGACGTATACGGGCCGAATGTTTTGGGCCTGTTGGACCCAAGAATAGGTGGATTCAGACGAATTTAAGTAACTCTTGTCGCATAAAAGAAGAGAGAATCTACTGGAATCAAGGATATGCAGAATATTCATCAAATGTTTCTATGATATACAATTTTAGCTTTCTAATGATTAATGCTGACACACTCTTATCAGAGTCTTGCACGTCTCTTGATCAAACTTGATAGTGGCTTAGTTGACAAGTTTCCTTTGATTGATGGTGGCCGTTGACCAGTCATTCACAACTCATCTGGAAGTTTGTTTGTCACTTCAGATTCATTAGATTGGTATCTACACTACACTAGCTGATTCCAAACATCTCACATGGTCACTAAATGGTTGGTAATACTTCTAATTCACATGTATGTACTATTTCTTATATGGGGTTTTCTTATTTAGTTTTCTAGCGAGAGGTCCCAATTCATGGAAGAGTAGCTTACGTATACGCATGTTTAAAGTAGTATTACTAGTGCACTGTCAAAGGCCATCAATGATTTTATTCAGTTTTTTTATAAAGAGAGTGACTAGTCATTTATGATTAGGCATCTTTTAAAGTCCTATGCCGAACGAAAAAAATGCACGGCCTAGTGCGTACTTCATTGGCTACTGCATATCCTTTACATGTCCTATAGCAACGTGCTCATCATAAAATAATTTGAGTACAAAAAAATATAAGATAAAAATCAATAAATAAATAAATAAATAAGTGTTAAAGGAATACGAAAAGTCGCCCCACATGATCTTGAAAGTCAAGTATCATGCTATGCTAAGATGGAGATAAAGGTCATAAATAAGCTCTGCCAATTCGGCACCGATCGGTCTCACCGACTCGACGTCGACCCGGCATTGATCAACCCCCACCGACTCAACACCGATCGGTCCCGCCGACCGGCCCATCGACCCGGCTTCGACAGACCCCTGCCAACCCGGCTCCGACCATCCTGATCCAATAAATCACACATAGGATAACACATAAATTGTTAGAATACGTGGAACAATTTGGTTAACATTAGCATAATCTTCAACGATCTTCTACAGTACAGCACGTGGATTGTCAAAACACATGAAACAACTTTGTTAATATAACGTGATCCTCCACGATCTTCTACAATACAGCACATGAGCGATATGACCCTCTAACACCTATGACATGGTACCTTCTTTACCACAGATAAAATATCATGTCAGAGGCACTCTCTATAAAAGACCTGCTCCCGCAGGCTAAGGCATGTTTTACATCTTCTCCGCATTTACTACTGTTCATTTTCTCCACATCGCTAGAAGACTGACTTGAGCGTCGGAGTGGAAGTCCGAGATACCCCCGATCTCCATTCTAACCCTCTCCTTCACTTTTCTACTCCTCACAAGGTTCTCTAGACGATTTGGCTTCGTAGGCCTTTCCGGTGGTCCCGCCTTCCTCCAACACGACTTCGTCAACATCCACTCCAGTTGTCTGGTGGCTCTTCCATCGACGTTTCTTAGAGTAGGATCAAATTGATGTCATCTGTGGAAACGTACACCTGAACTGAGATGTCAAGATGGATGACACTGAAAAAATCATCGAGAAATGCAATCCCGACAATGAAAGAAAATCAATGTAAAGCGTTGTATGTTCTCGTCAAACATAGAGTGATTACCATTCTCAAGACCCAATACGCCTCGGCACGGGTGCAGCCCCAATCAACAATCAACATCTCCATTTGGTAGCTCTGTTCGGCAATCAACATCTCCATTCGGCAGCTCTATTCAGCAATCGACAATTCCAAATTGACAGTCAGTAGTTCCAAATCAACAGTCGATAGCTCCAAATTAGAAGTCTGCAATTGCACTCGGCGATCGGCAGATCCAATCAACGATTGACAATTCAAATCATGCACTGATTGACAAAGGCCGATCGACAAAATCCAGTTAAATCCCAATCAAAGGCAAATTGGAATATTTAAGTCAGCAATCTCCAATCTTTAGTCGGCAAGGAGTTCCATCACAAGCATCTCTATCAATTAAAGGTCCAAAGGACACATTCCAATCAAAGGTCGACAAAATTCGGCAAAGTTTAGTCAAGGCTCAAATGGGCACATTCCAATCAAAGGCCGATCGGCAAAATTTGACAAAGTTCAGTCAAGGTCCAAATGAACACATTCCAATCAAAGGTCGATTGGCAAAATTCAGTAAAATTTAGTCGAGGTCCAAATGGACACATTCCAATCAAATGCTGATCGGCAAACTCCAATCAGTGGTTTCGAATGGAAACATTTCCAAATAGCCTCACCTTCAAATGGAATAAATCCAATCATCCACACCATTTCCAATTAGTAGCTCCACCAATCGTCCATATTTGATAGCTCATCCAAGCAAGTCATCTTGGCAACTTGAGATTATCCGCTCAAGTTATCTCAACAGATAATCTAAACTTGAACTTTATAATTTAAATTCAGAATATATCCCTTTTTATCAAGTAGAAAGTTCATCTCCCTCAGACTCTCATCGTGCCTCCACGGGCTTATTTCTCTCTAGTCTCAGACCAATGGTGTCTCTCAACAAATGTCTCTTTCAGGGCCCAATCTCCCCTCTCACGGTCGGGTTTGAACATCTATATTGTCCCAAGAGTTCAACCTCTCCCTGGTCGAGCATAACCCTTGGGGCTCAATCTCCCTCCTCACGGTCGGGGTTGAGCATCTCTATATTGTCTCAAAGGTTCAACCTCCCTCCTGGTTGGGGTCGAGCATAACCCTTGGGGCCCAATCTCCCCCTCACGATCAAGGTTGAACATCTCTATATTGTCTCAAGGGTTCAATCTCCCCTCTAGACGGAGTCAAGCATAACCCTTGGGGCTCAATCTCCCCCCTTACGATTGGGGTTGAGCATCTCTATATTATCCCAAGGGTTCAACCTCCCCCGATCGGGGTCGAGTATAACCCTTTGGCCCAATCTCCCCCCTCACGATCGAGATTGAGCATCTCTATATCCCAAGGGTTCAACCTCCTCCTGGTCGGGGTCGAGTATAACCCTTGGGGCCTAATCTCTCCCTTACGGTCGGGAATAAATATTTATATTATTTTTCTAAGGGTTCAACCTCCCCCCTGGTCGGGGTCGAGCATAATCCTTGGGGCCCTCGGCTTTGTTATGTCGGAGTCTTTTCAACCCACCTCCGTTTTGTCGGAGTCTTTCAGTTTTGCTCTGACGAAGTCTTTCGGCTCAACTCCGCTCTATCGAAGTCTTTCAGCTCAGCTCCACTCTGTCGGAGTCTTTCAGCTCTATTTTGCCGGAGTCTTTCGGCTCAGCCCTGCTGGAGTATTTCAGCTCAGCTCCGCTGAGTATTTCAGCTCAACTCCGCTCTTCCGGAGTCTTTCGACTCCAGTCTAATGGAGTCTTTCAGCTCCGTTTCGCTCCGCCGGAGTCTTTCGGCTCCACTCCGCCAAAGTCTTTCGGCTTTGCTCCGCTCTGCCGGAGTCTTTCAGCTCCACTTTGTCGGAGTCTTTCAGGTCCGCTCTGAAGGAGTCTTTCATCTCCGTTCTGCCAGAGTCTTTCAGCTTAGTTCCGCTGAAGTCTTTCAGCTTAGCTCAGCTCTACTCTGTCGGACTCTTTCATCTCAGCTTCTCTATGCCGGAATCTTTTAGGTCAGCTCCATTCTGTCGGAGTCTTTCAGCTCAGCTCCGGTCTACTTGAGTCTTTCAGCCCCGCTCCACTCTGCCTAAATTCTTCAGCTCAACTATACTGAACTCTAGCTTAATGACCTTCAGAATTCAAATTTCCTCTCTTTCAGATAGATGGCGTCCGTCGATAGACCCAACACAAACAGTCCAGTCAGTCGGACTTGCGCCTCCTTCAACTAGACTTGAGGAGAGGCTTATGTTGTAGGGAATACGGAAAGTCGCCACGTATGACCCCGAAAGTCAGGCATCATGCTCAGATGGAGGTCGAAGGTCATAGATAGGACCCGCTTGGTCCCGTCGACCCGGCGCCGATTGGTCAAGCTGACTCGGTGCCAACCGACCTCTCCGACCCTGCACTGACCGGCCTCTCCGACTCGGCGCCGACCTCCCTCTCCGACTCAGCACCGCCCAACCACCGTCGACCCGGCGCCGACCGGCCTCTGTCGACTCGGCGCCAACCGGCCTCAGTTGACCCAACGCCGACCAGCCTCTGTTGACCTGGCGCCGACCGACGTCAACCGACCTCGCCGACCCGCCTCCGACCAACCCCCGTCAACCCGGCTTCGACCATTTTGATCCTGGCTGAATAAATCGCACATGGGACAACACATGGATTGTTAGAACACGTGGAACAACTTGGTTAATATAGCATGATCCTCCACGATCTTCTATAGTACAACACATGGATTATCAATGTAGGGATCTTTTGCAAAAAATAATAAATAAATATAGTGGAAAATTTGATCCCTTCAGAGATCCAAACGAATACAGTATACTTCGTTTGGTCGAGTTGCTACCTTTGTTGCATGAACGGTACAATCGTGGCAACAACTTTGCTTTGGTAGATCTCAGTACGATCAGAATGGTCGTGCCTCTTTGGTATCCACACGAACATGTCCTTCGTTCGTCGCACAAACTAAGATTCAGAGAAGCACGAACTAAGATTCAGAGAAGCACCAACTTCGTCATGCTAGCAACGAACCTCTCTAGACGGTGGTCGGCCAAGACAAGAAGAAGAAGAACAACTTCTCATCAATGGCTTTTGATATTCATCCATGAAATACCAAAAGTTTGCCTCTTGAACTTTCTTCATTAATGCTCCATTAACCTCCATTAATGGATGAGAGGGTAACCGCTCAGGATCAGAGGATGACAGCTCAGGAGCAGAGGATGGCCGACCGGGAGGCGAGGATGGCCGCTCAGCAGGCGAATCATGATACTGCCATGACTCATTTTCAAGCAATAATTGCAAATTTTACCCCGACACAGCATGATTTTGAGTCCCAGGAGACTCAAGACCCACGAGATCATGTTGATTAGGTTATTCTGAGGGTTGTTAAACTTTGTTGTAATTTTTTTTATTTATCATATATAAATCATGCAAAATACTTTTATTCTATTTTGATATTATCATCTGTTCAGGTATAAATAATTTATTATATTTTTTGCAGGAGTCTCTACTGATGTGATTGTATTTGGATATATTTATCATCATCATCTGATATCCAAAATATGATCCAGGTAATTTTTTTTCCTAGTGTTCATTTTTTTTCATCATCATATGATATTATATTCTGTTTATGATCCAAAATATGATTGTTATACATAATGTTCATTTTTCTTTCATAATTTTGCAGGATTGTATTTGGAGATTTATCTATAGATTTCTTTGTATTTGGAGATTGTTTATTTTGTATTTGGAGATGTCTTTAATTTAGTTTATATGTGTATGTGAATGAATTTGAAGTTTAGTTTGTATGTGTATGGATTTTAGTTAGTTTGTATGTGTATGTGTGTGAATGGATTTTAAGTTAGTTTATATGTATGTGCATGTGTGAATGATTTTAATTTAGTTTGTATATATATGTGTGTGTGAATGGATTCAAAATTAGTTTGTATGTGTATATATGTGTGATTAGATATTTGTATAGTCATTGCTTGTGATGGTTTAGATTGATATGAAATTTGTATACAGGGAAATTAAAAATTAATTTTTTTTTTTTAGTGATTACCGACGGAAATTCCATTTCCATCGATAATTACCGACTGAATCGGGTATTTCCGTCGGTAGAATATTGATATACAATATTTTTTTCGATACCATACCGACGGAATAGGGTATTTCCGTCGATAATTTTCGTCGGTAATATTTATGACGGAAATACCCGTCGATAATATTTATGACGGAATTAATATTTCGTCGGAAAATCACGTCTACGACGAGAAATACATCGACTGACTAAATATCATCGTCATTCCGTCGGTATATTGTTCTACCGACGGAATACCTGATTTTTCTTGTAGTGATGTAGAAAAATGAAGTAAAGCTAAGTTAGATATTAGAGGTTAAGGTTAGATGCTCATTCCAGCTATGTTATTTAAAGAGTAGAATCTCACTCTATAACCCTAACCTTAAAGTTTTTAGATCTTAAGAATTACGTTTTGTGGATCGTGTGTAGGTTATGCTCAATTATGGAGCCGAACAACGTAAGTTGAACATGCTGAGGTGAAAAGGGACATCCTTCCTCAGTTGGTTTGAAATTAAGTTTTTATTTATGATATCATTCTACAAGTCATGTCTTGAATCACATCTATAATGATATCATTCGACAAGTCATGTCTTGAATCACATCTATAATGTAATCTTGAGAAACATCCAAGAGAGTGGGGGGTTAGAGAGATCAGAGGTCAGCTTAAGAAATAGAGATGGATACAAGTCTCAAGTACCTCTCATGCCTATATATGAACATGCACTTGGAAGAAACCTATCCTAAATATTGCTTAGTTTAGAAGTATATATTATTATTATTCCTCTCTACCTTATCAGAGTAAGTTAGGCCAACAAAACAAATGTTTGCTCAAGAAATTAATAATAAGGCCATGCCACCAACAAATCAAAATGAATGCATGTCTACCTCCATCTTTTTCATTTCCATCTTTCTTCCTTTTCAAAAAGAACTAAAAGTACCCTCATATTATGGTGAAGTCAGTAGTAGTGGTTAGATCTTCCAAATAATTAATTAAATATTTAAAAATTAAATTTTAATTACGATATACTGTAAAAATTTTCATCTACAATAATTCTAAGAATGTTGATTGCTTAGATAGGCCTCCGCGAACACTTTTCTATTTATCCTGATGATTAATTAAAAAAATTTATAAGATCGAATCAATCATTTTTAAAATTAATCAATTTAAAAAATTAAATATCTGAATTAAAAAAAAACACTACGCTCTCCTGACCATCCATCTCCAAGTTGCCTCACTTATGTCCATATATATATGTTTATATGCATGTATTGATAGTTGACCTAATCCATATCGTTATTCTAGGACAAGGCTTGAGGTTAACTAAGAGGGTTAGTGATGCGGAACAATAAAATAAAGCCTAGAGTTTTAGAATCATTTTTATCGGCTTTCACATATAGATAAGTTTTGAAAAGTCATAACTTTTGATTCGAATTGAATCACAGGATGTATAATATATCAAATCGAAACTTGTTCAGATATCTATATTTATTATCGAATATAATTCATAACGGCTCAGTTTTAAACTCAAAAAATATCATTTAAAATCTTTTGGGAGGCTATAATAATTTTAGTCTTTTATTATTTTTTAGACTACTTTATAATTTAGGTTATTTTCATTTTTTTATGAAGTTAGAGTTTTGAGACTATTTAAAACATCTGTTTAATTATTTTTGAATAGTTTGTATCAATAATATTTCTTTCATTCATTTTTTTAAGACTAAGAGTTTTGGATTTTTATTTCCTAGTATTATATCGAATTAATAGGTCTTTAAAAAATTATTTCTGATATTCATATTCGAATCAACGAAATCAATAATTTTCGCTACGTCAATTAGGATATAAATATCTTCATGTACTTCATTCATTAATTAATTGTTTGGTTTTGTAAGTAGGTTAGAAAATTGGAGAAGTGGATGTAATTGAAAGGAGAACGGAACTCTACTCACCAAGCAAACCCCACAAACCCTCTCTCTGTCTTCCTTAATTAAAATACAAAACATTAGTTAGGTCACGCGTAGCATCAGCTTGTGTGGTGCAACCGTAACTATCTTCCATCTTCTTCTTGATCAGGACATATATATTAATTATGTCAAACATGTAATTGCACCAAAATCAGTTTCAATTCTTACTCCATCTGTCTGCAATTAAGTCTATCGATCGTCATGAGCCGAGGCCACTGGAGGCCGGAGGAGGACGAGAAGCTCAGGAACATGGTCGATAGGTTCGGCCCTCACAACTGGAAGGCCATTGCAGAGAACATTCCTAGAAGAACAGGTATGCTGATGATGATGATAATGATGATGATGATGATAGTAATATATTTTGTGATCCTATTTTCATTTCTTAATTTTTATTTTTTTTAATGATTTTGTGCAGGGAAGAGTTGTAGGTTGAGGTGGTTCAATCAGCTGGATCCGAGGATCGACCGGAGCCCGTTCTCGGAGAAGGAGGAGGAGAGGTTGATGGCCGCGCACTGCCTCCACGGCAACAGGTGGTCGGCCATCGCCAGGATGTTCCCCGGCCGCACCGATAACGCGATCAAGAACCACTGGCATGTCCTCGCGGCCAGGCGGAAGAGAACCCTGCCAATTAGGATGCATGGCGCTGCAGGTGATCATCAGTCAGCCCCAGCCTTGAACATTTTCATTGATGATTATCGACTAGCTAGTCATGAAGGGGAACTCAAGCTTGGTGCAACAATAAAATTATTATCGTACGACTTAGAGATCACGAATTTGAGTCGAGAAAACAGTCTCTTACAATACAGATAAAATTATGTATAACAAACTCAATATTGACGGAAACTTCATGCATTGGACGATCCTTTATCGACTAGTTAGTCATGAACAAGAATATTGACGGAAACTTCATGCATTGGACGATCCTTTATCGACTGGTTAGTCATGAACAAGTTTAATTAATGTGGATTTTTCTGTTCTTGAGCAGTGGAGTTCTATGATTTCCTGCAAGTAAAGAGCAGTGGTGCAGAGTCTGGGGAAGCAACCACCAAGTGCAGCTCGAGCGTGGAGGAAGAAGAAGAAGAAGAAGAAGAGCAGTGGAGGAAGCATATTGGTGGAGTTCCTTTCACAGACTTCTTGCAAGTTAGAAGTTCTTCATGTGCAGTCAACTACAGCAATTGAATATGCTTGTGATTAGTTTTCAATTAAACTCACTGATAGATCGGTGTACGTAGGTTAAATTGTATCGTACTGGCCCGGCGCAATGATGCAATTGTGGGGCGTCTTCTTTATTTCTAAGATATTGGTAAATTATTAGATAATTTTTTTTTAATAATACTAGTTGATGGGTCTTTTTTTATAAGGATTTTTTGATTTATTTTGATAATTAATAAAAAAAAATTCATAAAATCAGATAGATTATTTTAAAATTAATCGATATAAATTAGATATTTAATATCAAAAAAAATTAAAAATATATATATATAGTACTGAAATTGTATGATCAGTGTTGGGTGATGCAAAATTGCAAGTTGACGAATTTGTAGCTTATACATAATTAATGCCTAACATGTGTTCATCTTTATTTTTTTTTTCAAGGGAAAATAAAACTATAAAAAGAATGTTTTTTTTTTAGAGATTAATTATATAGTTGATAAGAATGAAGTGATTTGGGAAATCCTTTGTTTTTTTATATAATTGAGTTATTCGAACCTTTGGTTCAATTAGTCCAGAAGGTCGATCGGCTACAAATTGATAATTAGGTAAATCTGAAAGTATGGTTGTTTTTTCATCTAATAGTCAACGTTCTTGTTTCATCATGACCGAGAGCAAGTGAAATTCTTTATTTTTTATTTTTTATTTTTTATTTTTTATAATACACAATTCTTCGAACGGATTAATTTTAAAAATAATTAATTCGATCTTAAAAAAAAAATTATTGACCATCAAAATAAATCAAAAAATACTCATAAAAATTCATTCAAACCGCCAACATTTTAAAATTATTATTCTATTAAAAAAAATTATAATATATAATTAAGATTTAACTCTTAAATACTAATTAAGCACTTAAAAAGATGAGTGCATATTTTTCATTCAACAACTTGAAAGATTTCAGATTTATAAAGAATTTTCCTCAATATTTCAAAGAATAAAATATTAGTATTCAAGATGGTAAAAAGTCAAATGTTCGCCTTAATGTTATTGTCAGTCTATCTCAAAATCAACACGAAAGAGATAAATCATAAGAATTAATTTACTAACCGAATAGTAATCAGTGAAAATGTTAGTATTCAAGATAGCAAAAGACGAAACGCTCGCCCCCAACATTCCCGTCAGTCCGTCGCAAGACCAACACGGAGAAGGTAAATCACGATAGTTACCAGCTTGAACAGTGACTAATACATAAGAAAAGGTAAAAACCTGATTACTAGTCAGGATTTGATTCTCATACCTCATGATGATAATATTTCATACACTAGACCTCATCTCGCGGGGATAAAAAAAAATATTAGTACTCAAAAGATTATGTTACGTTGTTTTTTTGTTTATTTTACTTTTCGAGTGTTATTCGATCCCTTTCTTTTCTCTCCTCATGAAATCCCATAACCGAGTCCTCCTCCCTTCTCGTGAAATCATGACTCCTAGTATGGCAATTTCATCTCTTCTTAAGTGGTGACAAAATATTTCTTATCGTGTGGTATATCTTTGTCCGATCTAATTTATCTATTAGATAAATCTAAAATATAACTTATATATATCGATTTTTAAAATAATATATTTAATTATATTTTTTTTTATAATCGAGGGATGTATAATTTGTTTGCTACGTTGATGGCACCGTTCATCCCTATTCTACTATTATATTACCATATTTGACCTTTCCATTATTTAATTTAATTATCTGTGATGAATATATTATTTATATAATAATAATATATGTAATGATTATAATGGATAAAAATTAAAATACCATCTTTTGTTAATAAATTTGTTAAAAGAGTAACCTTTTTGCCAAATAGATCTTTCTAAATCCGCACATAAATTGGATTAATCCATCAAAGGATTCATAAAATTACTACAACCCTTTAGGTTAATTAAATTAGTAAACAGTTCATAATATGAATTTTTTTTATCAACTATCAAAATAAATTTAAAAAATACATATGAATCATAATAGATCACCCAACATCACAAATTATTCAAACACAATAGACAAATAAAATGTCTTATGTGAATTTTGAATCCTTGTTCATCACACAATACCCCGAAGGATCATATTTATGTTTCATTGACTATCAAAAACTTACATCTATTTTTATTTTATCAATATACTTTCATTTCAGTATGAACAAATTAATGTAACTTTAATAAAAAAAATATTTTGATGAAATAAACTTGTTAGAAATGTAAATTATTAAGGTTATTTCAATAAAAGATGTTTTGATGAAATAAACTTGTTAAAATATAAAGTGTGATTGTATTTTTTTTTTAATAAGTAAAATATATATCAAAAAATCAAAGTACAATATCTAAAAGATTAATAGTGTTTCATGTCTGATAAATTATTAAATCAAAATATACTTTCAATATCCGTTAAATATAAATTTACACACTCCTAAACGTTTACCACAGAAACAACGTCCAAATACTCGTAACACTCTTCTATATGTAAGTAGACATCTCATGTTCTATATTCATTCCACTTGTAAAAACTATATCTACTCTCATTACCATCATAAGCAAAATAAGTTCTTCAAAGTATTTAGCCAAAAATGGCTTGATGGCCCTACCTTCTTCAAAATCATAAAATGATACAATGATTGTGATTGTAGACTTAGGAATCATATTTTTGCCAAGAATAACCTGCTTTAAAAAACAATATTTTAAGTCACAAAAAATACAAAAATGACTACCAAAATGTTTAAAAAGACTTCCACTATAAAAAAAGGGTTCTTGCAACTTGAAAGACAAACATTCTAATTGAAACTCATCCTCTCTAGGCCAGAAGCCACAAGAACTCATGTCGGAAATCCATGTCCCGTAACGAGCAACAAGCTCATGTCTGGAATCCGTGTCCCGTCCGGACTTCCCCTCTAGTCCAGCAAGAAGTACCCTAAACCTTAAATCCAAAACATTACTACAACCACCTTCTCTGCTCTTTGGCTATTTTGACATATAGATTTACAGAACACAGATACTTGTAATTTACCAGGCTGCAATCCAACTTTGCAATTCATCACTAATGAGTTCAATCAAATAAATATCAGAGACTTTTTTGTTAGGTTTATTTTTATCAGCACAAACACCAATATAACTAACCAGAAGGCAGAACAGCAGTGGTATCCCAGAAGAGAAGATTGTTCTGCTGCTTAGTTGTCTTTACATACAAACTCTATTTCCAACTCATGGAAACATTTGTGACCTGCTGCGATTTAAAATGGTCATAGTACCACCATACAATGCAGGTCAGTGAGAAATCAATCAACTCCTGTAAGCGCCTTCGCCAACACATGCCACAATGTTTGTTCGTTACATGAGTTATGACCTTCAGAAAATGCAGATAACAGGTGAAATCCACTGAAAGTCGCATTATCGCCACTGAATTAGAACACTTCAATATTTCCTCCCTTTATGCTGCATCTCCTGCAAGGTAAAATGGAAAGCAAAAAAATAAGTATAGGGCAACAGAAAAGAGAAGCGCACTTATAGGATAATAAAAATTAAAGCAATCAAGAGTATCATACTTTTCCATGTTGGAAAAGGTCAATGAACCATGTTTACTAATAGAATCAAGCCAATGGCATGATGCATTGACATGACGAAGAGTAGTGAAAACACATTAACAATCAGAGAGAAGCATATTTCACAAACAATTCCTTCCAAAACAACTAGTTAGGAATCAAACAATCAAGACAGTGAAAACAAGGTAATTTCAGCCTTTATGATGCGATTGTAATCAGTAATTGAATGGAATAAAAGAGTTTATTTTGATTGAGGGAAGACTAACTAACAAGGAAATAATCAGAATAAACAAAATTGTTGAGGATTCAGAATCAGCCGTATTCCAACAAATCAGCTAAGAACAATCAAAACTTGTCAGAAACTGAATAAACATTCCAGCGAGTGTTGTGTTATAACAAGAATTGCCACTTAACAACAGTCAAAGAACCTAGCAATATCTACATTGAGGCGTGCAACAAATGTGCCTCCTAACTATCTCTTGGAGTGCAAGTGAATACACATGCATAAATGCATTAGCATCCATTAATTCAGAATTCAAGCAAAACAGAGTGGAGCCATCAAATATCACTAAGTCAAGCAGTCACAACTTATAACTATAATCAATTATAGGAAAATAGAAAATATAGTACTTTTCATATAATACAGGCAATTGAACTTATACAGTACTTAACATTTTTTCGCAGTACATATATTAAAGTGTGAAAGGTAGGATGTTCAGAGTAAAAATTATTTATAATTGAAACCTGAATGAATGCAACTGTCAGCAATAAAGACAAATCATACAGAAGACACATAAGTTAAAGAGTTAGAGTGAATTATACAGCAGAATAAAACTTTACAAGGAATTTAGAGTGAATTGTACAGTAGAATAAAACATTACAAACTTATACAGTATTAGTTTGGCAAGCAGCAGTTTTAACAGTGCATCAGTAACAATTCAGAAAGATAAAGAGATATTGGAACTTAAGAGGCGAACTGCAACAAATTTTCTTGGGAATAACCTGAAACTTCACATATGAATAGCTTAAATATGTTCCTTGTTAAAGAAAATAAATTGACCTGTTTCCATAGTTAAAACACCCATCCCAACACATCCTTTTCTCTAAAATTAATGCTATAGGTCAAGGGAAATTTTGAGGCACAAATTAAGGCAACAAAATTTACAAGACAAGTGAATGCTAGTTTCAAGAGGCCATTTTCATAATAGACTGGCTCCAAAGTCAAACATGCTTAAAGAAAAAAGATGGATGATACAACATTGATCAAAACTCAAGAAAGATTAACTTACAGGAGGATAGCCTTGCACATAATAAAATTGTGGAGGCTGTCCGACAATCATTTGCTGCCCATACTGGAAAAGAAATGACATGGAAAACTTTTGAGTATGATAGCACACAAAATCATCCTTGGAGTAATCCATTAAAGTAAATATAGGAAAATAGCATACCATTGACCCGTTAGGGTGAATATATGCTTGGGAGGATTGCATTGGTGGAGCATGAGGATTGTAAAAAACAGGCTGATGACCAAATGGAGCAACCTATGTGTTCTCAAGACATTATTACAATGATAGTAAGTAAAGCTTAAAATCAAGACTGCGTGCAACTAAAATGGAAAACAAAACAAGTAAAATCATGTTCACATCATTGTTAATCAATTAATTTCCCAAAAGTTCAGTAGCAGCAAAGGATAAACAACTCTCTGTGCATCTCAATGCACTTTTTCCAGTGAATTACCAAATAAAGTTGGATTGCAATAAATTGGGCGAATTTAACAAGGAATTTTGATAAAGTATTGATTCTTTACTATAGATTTAAGCAAGTTCACAATTCCCGCTTAACTGGAGAAATTAATGCAACAGGATACCAGAGAAATAAATGGTGCACGGTTGGAAGACATCAATGCTGATCAAACAACTCAATGAGCAAATTCTAGCTCATCATTATGATTCTCAATCCATATTCAGGGACAAGTTGCATATCTCTAATGTTTGAGCACCAAGTTAATTACTTGGAAAACTAGGCAAGACAGACTAGCTTAAAGAACAAATCTGCAGTTCATTAAAGAATGATATGAATTACAGCAATCTCCTTTAGAAGAAAGAGGCCTCAAAATTGGTTTTAACTGATTGCCAGTATTCCTAGAACAGTGGATATGCAGCTGTGTATATGCAGACTAATAGCACACTTAAATCAGTACAAAATGGAAACATAAAGCCAACTTAACACAAAACAAGTAGTAGCCTAAGCACCAAACGAATTGCAGCATCATTATGGACAATGGAACTCAAAAAATATGAAAGGGAAGTAAGTAAAACAGAGATAACTTTAGAGTCCATGTATCAATGTCTTGATAGAAGCCTAAAAAAAAAAGTAGGAAGACAAGTTTAAGATCTTACCCCCATTCCTACAGGTAGACCATGCATAGGTTGAAGAGATGCTACATTATTAGGATAATAGAAAGACCCATCCGATACTTCTGCTTGTGGCCTTGCAGAAGTTGACGGAGTAAAACTCTTAGCATTTGGATTGAGTTTAAATTCCTGATTATAACAGCAGAGGGAACTAGGATAAATACTAACTTGCACATGAAAAAACAACTAGCCTGTTTAATCAAAAGTCAAGAACCACAATGACTTGAAAGGAGGAAAAGTATCTGGCTTCTGCCATGAATTCACCTTAGCATTCAGGTTAAGAGTTGATTTTTCAGACGAAAGTGATCCGCTGGAGGAGCTTGGGGATAAACCAGGCTGATTTGGTTCACTGTCAACAGACACATGGTTTGAAGAACTACCTGGTCTTACCCCAGAAGCTACTGGTTTGATAGCAGTAGACACATTGACAAGGACTTGAGAATCTGAAGGTTCATTAGTTATATCTCCTTGACTAGAAGATGAAGGATTACACAAAGTTCCATTTGCAGATAATCCTTCCAACCCTCCTGAAAAATGGACAGCAATGAAGCAAAACATTCAAGATAATGCAAGTGTGGTCAGTTATCATGAAGTCAATACTAACCGTCAGATGCCTGAGAATCTTGAACCTGTAGAAAAGATCATGTCAGAAGCAAGCAGACAGAACAGTAGTTGCATAACATATTTAAAATATCTCACTGTATTCTCAATCTTGCCACTTTCGTCTTTCTGATTTGAGTCCAACCTAGGCATTCCACAAACATGAAATCAAGACACTTAGATAAAGACTCATTGACAATCATATGGCCAAATCTTCAAACAATTTCACTTTAAGGGGACAAATACAGATTAATCAGCTCAAATAGCACAAACCTGCTCTCACCATCCAAGGGTGGGGAACTCTGGGTAATACAGTCAGATGCTTGGTGATCATAATCACTAACAGGATAGATACCTAAATCTTTGTCAGTGTGCAAGTATTTATCCTCATCCTGAGCAATTTATGAACGTGGAAAAGAATGTTTAGGCAAACAGCATTTTATCTTTGAGAATATACCATCAAAAGTTGTAGCTCTGGTATTATTTTCTGGATTAAGATATAAAGTTAGCATATAGTGATATCATTTTACTGCTCTTGATGTTTGTCATAATATTCTAAGATATTCCTGAACTGAAATGTTAGTAGTTACCAGTGATGAACTAGTAGATGATGCCAAAGTTTCATTCTGCAATGCCTGTGCTTCACTAGAGACTTCGGTGCTTGAAGGTTCAGGGTATGATCTAGAAGTCACAACACCTGCAGATCCTGAAAATATTTCAGAATTGCAGGTGTTCTCAGTTTCTCTGAATCTAGTATCATTGCTTTCCCTACATACAGACGAATATCTACTCTCCTCATCAAGGCCAAGATCATCATGGAAGTTAAAGCCTCTTTCCTGTTATATAACACATTATAATTTGTTATTCTTTGCAGCCCTTAAGAAAGTATCAACACACATAATTTCAAAAAGAGAGCACCTCAGCTTGATGAAAATCATGGGCTATCTGTCCTTCTATTTCTCTAACTATTCTTGAAGCTACTTTTTCACGCTCTTTCATTTGAGGACCTCTTTCAAGCTTAGTAGTATAAATTTCCTCATTAAATGTGCTCTTTACTCCAAACAAAGCAGCATTTGCTTCAAACTGATCCCAGTTCCTAAACAAGAGAACTCATCCTATCAACTTAGTGACATAAAAAAAATCTCAAAAAACACATGAAAAAAGATGAACAATTTGAACAAAAAACAAATTTCAGAAAGATCATACTCTCAAAAATATACCTAAAACTGAAAGAAAAAAAAAGTATTTGGTGTTATTGAAATAATGTAATACCTATTAAATAACTGAAGGAGTTGTAATTATAAGACATTATAGAATTTCATAATATAAGCACAGAAGAAGAAATGACTGAAAAAATAAATAAGATAAAATAACTCCAGAAAAATTAAGGAAACATTGCTCTATTAGCAACCCTATAAGCAATAACAATGTAGGTGTTATATCAGCTACCTATCCAGTGTTCCATCAAATATATTCTCCAGCTCAGGACATTCAGGATCATCTTCATCAGGGATCCAAGGCGTCAGCTCTCTTTCTGTCTCTAGATGATGAGAATGAGAAATAACAGAATCAATCAAGAGATCTTTGCCCTTCTCATTGGAATGTCCCTTGGTGAATTCATCAAGTGACACATCCTGGTATTTTGGAGGGAAAAAAAACAGAATGAATCTAATATATGCAGAGATACAAACTATCAAAATCCAGGATTATTTTAAGAATATAATAGAAAAACAAAAAAGATAAAGGATAAATCTCAAGTAATCAGTATTGAAGAGCATGTCAAAGCATGTAAATCTGATAAAGAAGAGCAACAGAAGGAACATTCACTCAAGGTCAACTTTCCTGGTGTAATCTACACAATGCATGATAACAAACAACTAGATAAAGAACAACAGATTTTGCATGGCATTCTTACACAATTCAGTTTAACTCTTAACAGCAGCATAACAAAAATCTTGGAACATGCAGTAGCATGGATGAGATTGATTCTGGCATGACAGAAATTACATGGCAAAATACATTCTTGCTCGCCAAGATTCATAAGAGACCAAATGTATTATAAATCAATACATGCAAAAGCTGAATGGCACACATTGAATGGGAACTACTTTAGTTTAGATTCAATAAACCTTTGCAAGAAGTTGAACAAGTTCTCGTGCAGGTACAATCATTAGCTGAGGGGTTGTGATATTATCACGGGAAGACTTCTGGTCTCTCGTGGAGCCATCTTTAACCACTTGAGCCATTTTCAGAACAATCTCTGCATCCAAACCCACACGTCTTCAAGGTGCAAATGAATAACATTCAAGATCACAAAAGACAACTTAATTAGCTAGATGCTGAGCATGTAAATCAAGAATAGAGAGGATAGGAAGGTGCACAAGCATATCACAGTTCAACACAAATCAAGTATAGAAGGTACCAAAGTCTCTATCAGCATTTGTTGTATGAAAGATTCCTGAAATTATAGATCCATTTTTCACATGGACTTCGACATGGTGACCAATCAAAAATGACAAAACATATATCAGCCGATCACGTGATGGGCCTGTAATTCTTCCTGCTATTACACAATTTGCAAATTGTCATAAGCTTTGTGGGATGAAGTATCAAACAAGTATGGCATCTAATCTTAATTTGTATTACCAAAGTTAGGAGAGGCTGACTTCCTTGGTTGCATCTTATTCTCCATCCTAGATCCTGTCACTGTATCAACTCTTCGGCGGCTATATCCATTAGCAGATACCCTACCTTGTTGAGGATTCATTCCCAGTCTTGATTTCTGAGCAGACATGAAACAATAAATTTGTATTAAACTCAGCTCAGTCATGAAAGTATCAATACAAAAAAAAAGTGCAGTTTATTTGACTTTTGAACACATACAGGTACAATATTAAGGGGAAGTTCAAAAAGACAATACTTCTTCAACCCCCTTAAACCTTGAAGACACGATGGCATAGCATAAGGCAACAAAATATGGATGAACAGTTGCTGTGCGACATTTCCGAACATGGATCCAAGAAGAATTCCAATACCATGAAACAAAGGCAAGAGGGAAAATAGCTGGTCAACTATAGCTTACAAAGGCAATAATTTGCTCCAACTCTTAAATTGACAGCATGTAGGATACACATTCATACTACCACTAAGAACTCTAGTAACTATAATGTACAATATTGACCAGCATCCTAACCTTCATATGGTTAAAAAAAAAGTGACCTTGTGCATGAGGTTCTTGCCAATTTGAGGTTCAGGGATGGTCAGCAATATGCAGCCTTAACCAAAGAAGTTTAGTGTTTCCATCAATCTCATAAGAAAGAAAAGAAAGGATGGAAGACACCTTTAGGTCCATATGAAGGACAAGATAAATTATTCATATTAGGAACAAAGAAAATGAAATGAGCCCTTGATAATGATATATTTTGAAATATTCAGATCAATGAGGCTGCCTTCCTTGCTCAAATCATGATAACCAGGACACTGTGGAGAAACCGCTGTTTCTAGGTTTGCCCTCACTCTAAGTTGCATACAATAGCATTACTTGTCAATAATTGATTTCTATAACACATAAAACAATTACTGGTAGAGAAAACTATATTTTTTTAGGTAAAGCATCCTATTGCCATTCTGTCAACAATAACCAATAAAAACTGGGGTAAGTTAGGCCCTATCCACTAAAGCTAGAAATAAACTACAAATGAGCTGGAAGATTATTGCCTACCTTCTTTAATAGGAACCTCAATGAAGCTCCTGCTGTCGGGTAGAAGATCCTTCCTGGCTGCAAGGAAGACAGGGAATGGATCAATAGGGGCACTCTTTACTTAGGACATCTCATGCAGCACAAAAAGGAAGGCTACGCCTAAGCACATATGGAAATCAGGATCATAAAGTAAAAGACTTTTAAAAAGGAGAAAAGGTAAATAATGTTATAATGTTATCACTTAAATGATGGAAATTATGAAAAAATGTAATAGTGAGGGTTCTGATAAACCAATAAGTAATCCTAGAAGCCAGTATGATGAATTGGAGAGAGCAGATTAGAAACTATTAATGTTTGTGGATGAGAGAGGGCAAAATGGACAACGAAAGGAGAAGGCATATGATGATTGCTACATGTGCAAAACGAGAAGATTAGTTCAATTTGGAGAGTGTGCCTATCCAAAAACTTGACTTATTGGAGTAAGTTCATTGATGAATATACCCAATAAGTAGATGACTGCAATATGGAACGAGGAAGAAACCGCGCGTTTCTGTAAGATTTTCTGCATATAAAAAGGACAATATTGCTTGCAAACCGAACATCTCTGTTCTGATTTTAACTGTCTTCTTATTTGTCATGAGTCATGAGCAATTTATCAATATCATGGAGTGGTTTGACAAATGAACTTAAATAAGGAGTTTGATTTATCTATAACCACCAAGTCATGTTGCCTACCTAATCATTTGATGTTTGTTATACCTTCATATGAAAGCTGTTCTCTTTATTAAAAAAAAAATCTAGAAGCAGCAGAATCCAGATCTTACTGAAGTCTTCTTAGCCACTTACATGCAATTGCAAAGTGCCATCGATGTTGTCTATGGTGATCATGTTATGGGATAAGAAACATAGCATTGATATATGTTATATTATATATAGTTTATACTGGCGATGAGAAACCCTAGAATAAATTGTGTAGAAATCGACCGGCGAAAGAGAGAAGATCGTAGATCTCAGGTCGCAAGGAAAAGACAAGCCTGTGCCGCTTCCTTCACCAATTCTCTTCTTCGTCGCCGACCTCTACCACACTCGCTCCCTCGTCCTCGACGCCGCGCAGGAAGCCCACTCGCTCACGCCCGCGCACGGTACCACGGAGAGAAGGTCGGAGGGTTCGGAGATGAGGGGAGAGCCCTGCGATCTCGAGATTTCGCTCTCGTCGGCGCCGCACCAGGAAGCTCTCGAGGGTCCGAAAGGGGGCGGAAAAAGGAGAACTTTGCGGGGATGGAGAGGGGAAAAGAGCGTTTTGTCGGAGTTCCAGGGTCCTTCTTGCAAATTTCCTGAAATAAAAGGGTTGGATAGCCAAAACAACCAGGAGATTGTAAATACATTTCAAACTTTGTTAATTCACATATATACCCTGAATATGTAACTCTCATATAAATACTATTACTTTAAGGGTTAACACGAAAACATGGGACTTTTGGTTTTAGTACATCTTTTACGACAAATTACCTAACCACTTAGTTTACGTTTTATACTATCTAAATCGTGGTAGACAACTATGAAAATATTCAAATCGCATGTCCGATATTGATTTTGTTCTTTCGTATTTATCCTAATTGATTAAAAAAAATTAATTTATATTTAAAAAATTAATACTCTCGATATAATATATTAAATTAATATTAAAAAATATAAATATAATTAAAAGAATTAGATGAACACATAAAATTTAGTTTCAGTTTGAAATGATATGGAATCATATCATATATGTTTTTCTAATTATATTTATGTATTCAAATATCAATTTAATATATTATAATGATAAAAATAATTTTTTGAACACGAATCAAATTTTTTATTTTTTAAATATATTCGTATTCAAAAAATTATTGCACTTAATATGACATATGAAAAAAATATTTAATGACATGAATATAATGAGAAGAATTATAAATTGATCAAAATTAAATAATGAATTAAAGAACTTAGAATAATATGAAATCGAATTTTATGTATTCGTCTAATTCTCATTATTATATCTATGTTTTCAAATATCAATTTAATATACTAAATTGATATTAGTGATTTTTAAATACAAATCAAAAATTTTAATCGATTGTTACAATATGACAATCGATTCGGAATTTTATTGTATTGATAAACAGTATTTCAAATCAATTGTTATACCATAGTAATTAATTGGAGTAAATGTGAAAGGATAAAATCAATATCGAGTATGTAATTTGGATATTTTTAAAGTTATGTATGCGATTTGGATAATATGAAACTTAAATTATTATGTGGTTCAGTAATTTGTGGATATTTTTATTTTTCTCTAATTTATCATGATATTTATATTTTGGTCCCGTGTCAAAATTTAACATATATTGTTAATCCTAACATATTAACTTGGCATTATTTAGTGTTTTGTCAACTTAAGTTACACATAATTATGGTACTCTTTATTTTTATTACATTAAAAGGACAACTCATTTTTAAAAAGTATTAAATGAGCATTCCGTATTTTAAAAATACTCTTATTCTATATTATTATAATAATGTAGTCAAAAATACATTAATATCGAGCAATTTTAACCAAAATTACTCTAGCAATTTGATTAACTACTTATATCATGATAATTTTAATCAATATCAAAAAAAAAATTGAGGTATGAAATGATTTTTTAATATTTTTAAAAATGAAATATCATTTTAATGATAATAAAAAATAAAAGCCTCCTTTTTAGTTTTGTGCATTTAATTTTCTAAATATCTATAATTATAATCGTGGAAAAAAAAACTTTAATTGATATTAGAATCTTTAGAAGAAGAAAAAAAAGACATTTTCAATAATCTATTATATATTTCAGAGTTTATTAATTGTTATGAAAACAATTATTTTAAATTGACTGATATGAAAAAAAACAAAAATTATAACTTTCACAGAGATACTATCGAAGCGCTCAGCCATCTTATATATCTCGAATAATTATGAACCATTTGAAAAATAATTAAATAAATGAACAGCAGTAATGTGTGAGGGAAATAGATGAATTTATTTCAACGAATGATTAATTTAATTAGAATGTTGGGTAAATCGTTGTGAATATTTTTTAATTTATTTTAATATTTAATATAAAAAATTATAAAACTGAATTATTTTTTTAAAAAATTAATTAATGTAAATTAAATATTTAATATTAATTAAAAAAATATTCATATTAAATGAATGAATCGGTAGACTAAATTGAAATAATTAAATAGGATGGAAGGATAAGATAAAATAAATGAGTTAAAAATTTAACTAAGTTGAATAATGGTCAGTAAGATTGAGCTATAAATATACTAAATCTTTCTATAAGATAAAATAATCTTAGTATTTTAAAGAATATTTATATATATTTTTATAATTTTATAAGTCAAAAATAATTTGCCTAAGAAAATAAAGTATTAAATAATTTATAAAATTAATTAACATGATATTAAAAATAAAAAAAATACTTGATCAATAAAGATAAATATTTTAATTTCTTTATATAAGAATAAAGGAGACGTATAAAATTATGTAAACTATAGGGATATTAAATTAATAAGTCATACCATGAAATTTTAAAAGAATAATTAAAAAAAAATATTAAGGAAAGAGATCACGATAATCGAGAATCAATTTGGGTTTATACCTGGAAGGTCGACAATAGAACTTATACATCTTCTTAGGCAACTAATTGAAAAGTATCAAGAACAAAAATAAGATTTATACATGATATTCATTGACTTAGAAAAAACTTATGATAGAACCTTACAAGAAATTATATAGAGAATTCTAGAAAAAAGAGGTATCAGTATAACATATATTGATTTAATTAAGGACATGTACGAGGATGTAATGACCAGAGTGAAGATTTCAGATGGATTAATTAAAATATTTCCAATAAAGATAAGATTACATTAAGAATCATTTTTAAGTTTCTATCTTTTTACACTAATCGAACTCATTGGACACATTCAAAACATATTATCATTGTGTATGTTGTTTGCATATGATATTATTTTGGTAGATGAGACACGTGAAAGAGTAAATACTAAATTAAAATCTTGACGGAAAATACTAGAAATGAAAGGTTTTAGACTTAGTAGAGTAAAAATAGAATATGTAAAATTTAAGTTTAACAATATTAGATGTAATGAGACAATTGTTAAGATAGGATATAACGAATTGTGTGGAACTGAGAGTTTTAAGTATTTATGATCATTTTTACAAAATGATAGTGGGATTGAGAGAGATGTCTTACATATAATACAAGTAGGATGGTTGAAATAGAGGAGAGCGTCGGGTATTTTATATGATCGTAAATTACCTATAAAACTTAAAGGAAAGTTCTACAAAATAACAGTTAGACCTGCTTTGACTCGAGTACATGAGCAGAAGAGAATTGCAGAGATGAGAATGTTAAAGTTAACGTGTGGACATACGATGATAGACAAAATAAGAAATGAGAACATTAGAGAGAAAATCGGAGTAACATCTATCGAGGGAAAAAACTCTGAGAGACACGTTTGAGATGACACGAACATGTACTTAGACGACTAATAAATGTTTCAGTCAGACAATGTGAAACTATAACAAATACATACATCAAACGAGGAAGAGAAAAATCAAAAATGACTTAGTTAACAATAATAAAATAAGATAAATTTTATTTAAGTATAGATGATAATATAATAGGAGATAGAGTTTAATGACATAAAAGGATTTATATAGCTGACCTCACGTAGTGAAATAAAAATTAGTTATTATTGTTATTGTATAAGTCAAAAATAGTTAAATAGTAACAATCTTATACTTGCAAATGGCAACATAGTAGTACACCAAGTTTATTATTGTAATTTAAGCTAAGTGCTTATAAAGATACTCAAATCCTAGCTAAACAAAGGCTAATCACAACTATCATGAGCTTGGAGACCCATGATGATTCTTGAGCAACAATCAAGAGGTTTTAATTTGAAATCGAGCAACTTTTTTTATCGCTGATCATTGAAATGGCTCACTCCATTTTATCACTCGAATTACTCCTCCTTACTAAAAAAAAATAATAATTTAATTAGTCTCACTGATTAATTTTGGATGATCGATTTTATCCAATGAATTTTTTCATTGATCATTAGAATAAATCAAAAAATACTAATAGAAATCTATCTAAATAATCATCATTCTTAAATCCATTTCTTATTGAAGTTTTTTTTTTCTATAATATATCTTAGTTGAAAATCAAATTTTATATTTTTTAATTATTTATTAAAATATTTAATCATTGTAGTAAAAAGACGAAATGCTCGTTCCAGCATCCCCGCCAGTCCGTTCCAGGACTAACACGAAGGAGGTAAATCACGAGGACTAATCTAGTCAGCCTAAACAGTGACTAATATATAAGGAAACAGAAACCTGACTACTATTAAAATATTTAATCATTACATGATTATCTATCGATTTTATCAAACATTGATAAGCACTCGCGGTCAACTCCGTATTGTAGCAATCATGGATTATAATTATTACAACATGTAATAACTACGTACAATTAGAAAAAACATTTAAAAGACATCCCATAGTATCGTTCATTCTCTAAATATATATTTATTCTAATAATGTTGTTTGTAGTAGTTTTGATTAAAATTATTATAAATAATTTTGATTAAATTGTTCATTGTTACCGTAAGCTTTAATTAAAATTGATATAATGATGAGATAAGTTAGAATAATTTTAACTATTTTTTTAATTTTTTATTATTTTAATATAATAATATTTCATACATCATAATAATTTTAGTCCAAATTAATATAATAATATTTCATACATCATAATAATTTTAGTCCAAATTAATATAATAATATTTGCATAAGAATATTTTTAAATAAAATATCTTTTTTAATACATAAGGTGTTCTTTTAAGATTTTAAAAAAACTAAAAAGTATTCATTTGATTTTTTTTTCCCATTTTATGTATTTTATACGCGTGAATTTAAAATAAAAAATCCACAAATTAACACGGTTTGTGTGTCATTGTGACATCTTGAATATAAGTAATTATTCATACTAATTCTTATTTTTTTTAATAATATAACATAGTTGATATGACCAATATCAATATAATAGTCATATATATATATAAATATATAAAAATCTAAGATAATTTAATATATTAGATACTAACTTTGAAAATATCTAAGACACACACGCGCATCTAATTTTCATATTAAAAAATTTTTTTTTTTTTTCCAAAAAGGAGAAAAATATTTTAGAAATTAAATATAAAAATTAATTGTTTATTTTGAGTATTTTCAATGATTAGACAAGTGATATGCTATATTGTTTTCAAATTCTAAATGATCAAAGGAGACAGGAATTGATAGAAAATAAATATATTAAAATAATTTATAAAGCGCCAATAATGCTTAAACTTTTATATTATCACGATCAATTTCAACTAATCAAATCATTAAGACTTCCAACGAATCCCGGCCGGTACCGGTTCAAACTGTGTTATATAGACGCCAAAAACGGAGACACCGCGACATATTTGATTATAACAGGGCAACTAGGCCGGATCCCCGAGCCGGACAGTGCAGGATCCGCTGTTTGTTGCAATCACGCTACACAGAATTGTGGATCGAATAAGGTGGAGCCAATTGGTTTGCCTGTGAAGATTTGCTAATTGGTCGTGATTGTGTCTTGCACAGAACAGGCGATGAAGCTGCGGTGGTAACTCTAGAGCATCGTTAAAAAAATATTGAACTGATTAATACGAAATCAATCGATCCGATTTTACGATTTTTTTTAATATTTAAAATAAATTAAAAAAGATTTATACTAGACAACTCAAAAACTCAATATTCTATAATTATGCATTCCAACACGATATCATTATAAAAAATATGAGATGATCAAATAGGTCCATGATTTTTTTTATTGATTATTAAAATAAATTAAAAAATATTCACGAACAATTTAAAAATTAATATCTCATAATTATGCATATTAACATAATATTATTATAAAAAACAATTAATTAAATAATATTGAATCTAAAATCAATTGAATCATCTAAAAGGATTTTATAATTATATATTTATTAAAAAAAAAACTTCACTGAATTATAAATATTTAAATGATAATATCGTAGCCCCGGGCTAACATGATATCGTTAAGATCTATATAAAGTGGGGACAATTTCGGTGTTATATTAGCCCTACGTTTTACACTGCTACCTCGCTTCGCTCTGTCTTCGTTTCAGGTGGAGGTGGACATGTTGCCGAAGCTACAGGAAAGCCGCAGCGACAGCTGACGCATCTCGTCTGATCTTTTCTTGTCTTCTTCGTCGATCCTTGTTTTTCTTAGGAATTGTTGAGGGTTTTTTGTTGTGGATTTGTGATTTGTACTGGAATCGCTCGCTTTTGGCGGGTGCATTTTCTTGGGGATTTGATGCGAAGCGGGGGAACCAAGGCATCGGATCGGCGTTTTCCGGTGAAGAAATGCTCGTCGCAGCCGCCGGCGGATTAGGTCTTTCGGTCGTGGTTGCGGCGTAGAATGCGGCGTTTCGCTGAGGAGGACGGCGGGGATGCGGCGGGTGAGGAGGAAGAGAGGATGTCGGCTCGGGTTGGGAGTAGGTGTCCTGGTGTAGGTGGCAGGAGAGTGGCTCCGACCATTGGCCATGGTGACAGGGAGATGGCGTTGGAGAAGGCGCTGGCGAATGGGGACTTTTATGCTGGGGAGTTCTCCGGGAACGCCCCGAATGGGCGGGGGCAGTACATGTGGTCGGATGGGTGCGTGTATGAAGGGGAGTGGCGGAGGGGGAAGGCCTATGGGAAGGGGAAGTTCTCGTGGCCGTCCGGCGCCACCTACGAGGGTGATTTCCGTTCCGGGCTGATGGAAGGCTTCGGCACCTTCATCGGGGCGGACGGAGATACTTACCGTGGGCAGTGGGTCGCCGACCGCAAGCACGGTTTCGGCAGCAAGTCCTACGCCAACGGCGACTACTACGAGGGCTTGTGGCGGCAAAACCTCCAGGAGGGCCACGGTCGGTACGTGTGGCGGGACGGCAATAAGTACGTCGGCGAGTGGAGGGGCGGCGCCATTAACGGCCGTGGTGCTCTCATCTGGGCTAACGGCAAGCGATATGACGGCCAGTGGGAGAACGGCATCCCCAAGGGCAGCGGCGTCTTCACTTGGCCTGACGGCAGCTACTATTTTGGTAGCTGGAACAGCAGCGAGGGCATGGCCCTCAACGGGACGTTCTATCCTGCCCCCAACACTGTTCGGAAGGAGACTGCGTGGAAGACGAGCTCCTTGTCTCAATTGGACGATGTGTCGGTCACACCATCGGCCCCCGTAGCAAGGAAAACATCATCGGTTGATGATGAAGGAGCTACGAGGAGAAGCTCGGGGGCAGAAAAGGGCTTCCCAAGGATTTGCATCTGGGAGTCGAATGGCGAGGCTGGGGATATCACTTGCGATATCATTGACACTCTTGAGGCATCAATGCTTTACCAGGATGGATCATTGTTGGACCAGACAGGTGGCGCCCTCATTGCTACCGTGCAGCGGCGACCAACTCCCTGCTGTTTTTCATTTCCAGAGGTAAAGAAGCCAGGGCACACAATATCGAAGGGGCACAAGAACTATGATCTGATGCTAAACCTCCAATTGGGGATAAGGTAGTTGGTGTAAGATTTGTGCATTATGCATATCTTGGCATCGCCCTGTCAATTCTTTCACTGAGTTACTTGGTCGATTGACTTTTTGATCAGTTATTCAGTCGGAAAGCCAGCTTCAGCACAGTTGAGTAAACTCAAGATGTCAGATTTTGATCCAATGAAGAAGTTCCGGACAAGATTTCCACCGGAGGGATCAAAGAATACTCCGCCACACCAGTCAGTTGAGTTCTGTTGGAAGGATTACTGCCCTATGGTCTTCAGGTTTATAATTCTGAATAAGCCAATCAATCATCTTTCAATTTCCACTATTTATATCCCAATGGATGGGCACCTTGAGCTAATGAAAATATGGATTTGTGATTTGAATTGATAGGCACCTAAGGAAGTTATTTTCAGTGGATCCTGCGGACTACATGTTAGCCATTTGTGGCAACGATGCTCTGAGGGAGCTCTCTTCTCCTGGGAAGAGTGGGAGTTTCTTTTTTCTAACACAGGATGATCGCTTTATGATTAAGACAGTGAAGAAATCTGAAGTGAAGGTTAGTTACTTATTACCCCATCCACTTGGAACTTAATTGTGGAAATAATTAATTGTCGAGGGCTCATACCTACGAATTATGATATTGAGATAGTACTAGTTAAAATCCTTTTCTACTGGTCATGTTGCTGGATATTACTGCTTCTACAAAGTGTGCATCAATTACTTGATTATTTTGATAACTTTAGGCTGTAGTTTTTTTTTTTTTTGATGGATTACCTTGATTCTGATTGGTTGAGTTGCTCTGCATTACATGCTCAGGTACTGATTAAGATGCTGCCTAGTTATTACCATCATGTATGCCAGAATTCAAACTCATTAGTTACAAGATTCTACAGTGTGCACTGTGTTAAACCTAGTGGTGGTCAGAAGGTATGTAAGAGGTTAGCTTGTGTAATTTTCTTGTTATTTTTGAACAGATTGCTATATGTATTACTTGCTATCTGATTCAATGATGCATGTATGCTGGCTGACCAGGTTAGGTTCATTGTCATGGGCAATTTATTCTGCTCAGAATACCGCATACATAGAAGATTTGATTTGAAAGGATCATCATATGGACGCACAACTGGCAAGACTGAGGAACAAATTGATGAGACGACAACACTCAAGGATCTTGATCTGAACTTTGTTTTTCACATTCATACATCTTGGTACATGGAACTCCTTAAGTAAGTTCGCATTCTAATTCTTGGAAGCTTATTGGTTTTGTCAAGGGTACTCTCCTTTTTGGTCTGATAGAATTAATACCTTAGACAAATCAAGCAAGACTGTCAGTTCTTAGAAGCTGAGGGGATTATGGATTACAGTCTCCTGGTGGGAGTTCATTTCTGTGATGACATCGCACCGTGCCTTGGTTCCCCAAGTAAGTTAATTTTGGGAAGCCTGAATTCAATCATGAGGAATTCATAGGGTAAGTTAGCAATGATCTCATCATAACAATGATGTTTTGTTAGAAATATCTGGCAAGAAGGCATCATTTCAGAGCAGCAACACCTGGCCTGACTCGGTGAAAGTGTCAACTTGTCAAGATATGGATCAGATTCTCAACACAGGGTATGTTCTACTAGAGCTGAGTTTGATGTTTACTTTCTGATTATGAAAAATTAACAGTAATTCTTTGGAAACATTATTTGCTGGCGGAATGAAAACAGATTCATGAATGTTGGCATTTTTGTGATTGAGATTCTTTTGTGCATCATAAGCTATCTCTAAAATTTGGATGCTTTTTACTGTGCTTGATGTTTGATAAAACACCTTTGTTAGTGTGGCCTAGCTTTTTCTGGAGTAACTTGTGGAGCAATATAAGTGTCATTATCTGTAACACAGAAGATATGGTTTATTAGCCTTTGCAAATTTTATATTAAAGCTTTTGGCATTTTTGTCTAAGAAGCTTGTTTTATCTATATCTTTTGTATTTCTGTGCATTCCATTGTACAAACAATTTGGAACTGATCCACTCAAGCTACCATTTTATTCATCCACCAACTAGAATCACCTAATGATCTGCTTTTATGTTCATGCCAATCTAATTAACTCAATCTAGAACTAGTCACTGGGTCCTAATTTTTGTTGCTAGTGTGTAGCAAAAAGAAAGCACCCATCTAACTATCATCAATAAAATACTTATTTCTTTTTGAAATTAATTGTTGCTTTGACTTTTATGTTGGATAAATTTTAATTAGTATTTGTGATGTCTGAATATCTCTATTATGTTCAGAAAACCACTCATCCGTTTGGGGTCGAACATGCCAGCAATTGCCGAGCATGTTACAAGAAGTGAATCTGAGCTATTTCTGATAGCTGGTGGTGGTTTGCCCCCACTCCTTCAAAGCGGCAAGCTCCATGACGTGTTTCTCTACTTTGGGATTATTGATATCCTCCAAGACTATGACGTTACCAAGAAGTTGGAGCATGTCTACAAATCACTGCAAACAAACCCCAACTCCATCTCGGCAGTTGGCCCGAAGCTCTACTCTAAACGGTTCCAAGACTTCATAAGCAGAATCTTCATAGAAGATGATTGACATCCAGCATTATTTACAATGCTTTTGAACTATCAATAGGAGGAACGGCCATTGGCCCACCATGGACCACCAAATTTCAGCAATTGCCCAAATGTTACATGTATCTGCAGCTTGAAGAAGAGCACAAGCTGCAGTCTACTACAAGAGGAAAGCACTACCTGATCATAGAAGCTATTTTAAGGCAGCTGCTAGACGCCGGGGATGTCTGGATGAAGCTGAGTTTTCTAGCTCAGCTCTTGAGAAGATATATGTACATATCTATTGGAATAAGGGAGAGTTGAATTCCATTTTTTGTTTTCCTTTTATTTTCTTTGCTCTTTTACTTCCTGGAAAAGAGAGATTTTTAAGCAAACTGTTGCTAGGGCTTTGAATAAAAAAAATGTTAAGCTGATAGATCTTGAAAAATAGATATTAAAATGTCTCCAGCTCCTTGTTCTTTCATGTTCTTTGCTTTTCCAGTACTCGAATGGCTGGAGGTATAGCTTTTGCAGAGGATGCAGAGAAGCTACAATAACTTGCGCTGAGGGCTGAATCGAGTGCTCCAGAACGTGCAGGAGGATGACATCAAAAGGAGTGAAAAGACCAGACCAGCCTTGTGTTCACATCGCAATCTTATTCTTATTCTTAGTAATCTCTTTCAACTTTTTTTTTTTTGAGTATTGTTGATCTTTCCTGATTCATCCTTTGCCCTTTTAATTTCTTTCAAGGTGCGACCAGACCAGCCTTTGGAATTCTTTCACTGCGGATGGATGTTTTGCTTTGAGGTGCAGGTTCTTTTCAATCTCTCATGTTTTTTTGCTTTATTGTCAGCAAATTTACACAGTATGATGATTAGTGGAAAGCGTTTGGACAAATAATGTTGCTTTCAACGAATTTAAATTTGATAAATGCCCCTGAGAAATAATGATAGGATAGAATAGTCAATTAGTCAATTTGCTTTGCTTATTAAAAAAAATAGTTCAATTCAAAAGATTAAACCAAGTAACAATCTGAAGAAAATTGACTTAAAGAAAGAGCTACCTCGATCTTTGCTACAGAACAAAGCTCCAGAGAATATACAGGTTTGAGTAGAAGATTCACAGGCCCATCGTAGGCCGTGCCTTCTATAAGGTCAAACTGTGTCTAGTGCTCAGGCTTGACTTCGTACTCCCATCTTATTTATTCCATTATCTTGTTTCTAACGAAGCACAAGGTGGTCTAGGATGCAGCAAACTTTTTGTTTATTATTATTATTTAAACCAACTACAGAGTACTCTTGCGAGACACCTAGATATTATAATGGTTTTATAGTGTTTTAATCGTCCTGACCCTGTAAGTTAGGTTTCCCTCAATTGCCTAAAGTTCATCTTGTCTTTATTCATAAGGATCATCCTCACTTTTAGTTTTCGTCAATTTAATCTTAGTGTTTTTCTTAAAATAATTTATTCCTTGAACAACAACAGCTAATAATTTAATCTAGCAAAATCTATGTATGAAGAAATGTTTCATTATTTTTTGCAATTTTATAAGAAATATTAGCATCTTACCCTTAAATTTTTGAGTGCTCAAATTGAGACAAAAATAAAATTTGATCATGACATAGGATAATCATAAAAATGTTTCCTTTTCTCTTTTATTAGGGTTGTCTACTAAGCCAGCTTAGCATATAAAGTTGTGGTGACGTGGTGTCACCAACTCCATCCCTGTTATAGGATCTATTTAGATGTCACCTACCATTAAAATATATAAATGTCTGTCATCACCTTATGAGCTACCAACTACCAAGATTCCCCAAAATAATTGTAAATTCGAACAGAAATACTAAACGAACATAAAAGCAAGATTGTTGTACACTTTTGCCATCTTCCATGATATATATTAACTTTCTATAACTTTAAACTTGATATGAGAGAATATTCACACAAAATAAGCAAGGATAATTTTGAAATTTTCAGTGAATCTATTAAAATATTTTGCTAATTTGAAGAAAAACATTTTAAACTTCATTTTAAAGAATTTGCCTCAAACCGACAACAGTTTCAATTAAACTATTAGTTTTTCAATAAATAAGATAAAAAGAGGTATAGTTGGCCCATGAATGTGATATGGTGCTCCTTTTGATATTTTGGAAATAAAAAATTCCCTTTTGTTTATGCCTTGGAATCAATCTCCAGGGCTGTTTAGGACTTTTGTCAGATTATACCTGCTGCATGCAGAGTTTTTTTATTGGTAGATGTTAAAGGTTGGATTCAATTGTCTTCAAATAATAACGTACTAGGAAAGATCAAACCTGATATCTTTTCCGACGAGAAACTACATATATCATTTCAAGTGCATTAAACTAACCTAAATTTCCTAGTTTATTCAGTAACATTCTTTTATATACTATATATGTGTCCACAAATCGATACAATCAATTTATTTCATGTCATCTCTTCTTGTTTCTACTGATAATTTAGCTGCTGATACTTTATCAGAGTTTGCCATTTTGCATATCATCCATAATTAGTTTCAGTAGAGGACCAAATCCATTGATAGCAACATTGACGAAGAGACAAATAAAGAAGGAAATGAAGCCACGAAGTTCTTATTCTCTTCATATAGTACTGGATAGCCCTGCTGGTCTCAGTGTTGGAGATGGAAAATGGTGCTATCTCAATAAATGTGTTGTTGGTTGGTTGTACCCGAGAATGGAAGCTTGCAACATGCTCTGCTTTTTGGCTTTTCAATTAGTTTCATGTCAACCTCAGCTCTTGCACTTGATTGTTGAATGTGATGCTCGATCTCTTCTGAAAGGCGATGCACCAGTGCCCTCAAAGTCAATGTCAGGATGTCAGGAAAGGTAAGTGTGACTACTTGAGGAAAGAGAGAGACTCATATTTGGCTAACTTATACAGTGTTTTCTTTACAGAATGGCTAGCTTCGAGTGGAAACCAAAGCAAGACTGGAACAAATAATGACTTGGTGCATGAAATCGAGGAAAGGTCCTAAGTGGAAGACAAACTGAATAATTAAGATGGGGCACCTTATTGGAGAACTTTCTCACCAGCCCATTGTAAGTGCGGTTCTATATTTGCAAAGTGGTTCTCATTTCTTTAATGAACGACATCATGATGATGAAGCTTTTAAGTGTGCACTGCATGTGTTTACGAAAGGGATGAACACATGAAGGAATCATTGCGGGATTGACTTCAGATAGAACAGGTCAGAAAGTTTCCCATTCAATTCGGGATTTTGTCTCTTGATGGATCTGTAATAATTAGCCTCGGCCTCTTTCTCTTTCAGGGGAAGAAAGAAACCGAGCCAATTAATTGGAGGAAAAGACGGCATTCTGGAGTATTAAATTCATTGCTGATGGTGTTCTTAGAGAAAATCAACTGGAAAAAAGTAAGTCACTATCTTAACCTTTGATTTTCCTTTATGGTGCTGCACAACCGCCGACCACGGCCGGTGTTCCGGTGGGGTTGGTCGCGTTTGTTCCGCTTAGGGAGGCACAGCGGTCGGCAGCACTAACTGCTGTTGCTTGCTTCTTTATATGTGTTTTATTTTAATTAACGCTAAGTGTCGAGGTTTGTCAGTAGGGTTAGAGTTCATATGTATCTGTTTGTTAGATCTTGCGTTTGATCTTAAATTGAGAGAAGAGAGGGACGTTGGTTAATGGTAATGAGGAGGAAAAGGAGCCAAATCGATCATGTCTCTTCTTGCTCTGGACCAATCTCCTATTCCTCCGGACCACCATCGGTCACCTTGCTTCTTCGTGCTACACAGACACCACAAGAGTCCTTGCGAGTACCGTTAAGTGACCATGCAGTGCAACAGCTGTGATCGATCACTGTCTTCGATAGGCTGCCACCATCGGATATGAATGCGTATAAAAAATTCCTCAAAAATCAACTCTTGAATGCGTATAAATTATATTTTATATTTACTGAAGAAAGACTGTCTACCATTCAGTATAAGTCAAGTTATGGATTTAGAATTTTAGGATTTAGGGCATTTTAAAGAATTCCATATCAAAAATAATATGGTTCAAATTACTATTATGTGGTATCGAACCAATCCATCTACTATCATTTGCCTCAATCCATCCGCGATGCCCCTTTTGATTCCATGTCGACCGCTGCTTACATCCAACATCTCTTCTGCATTCCACAATTCTACAATCTCACAAGATTCACTACTCATGTCGATCGCTTCCGTTGTCCCTCGTATTTCACAATCTCGCAAAATCATTACTCGCATCTTTTCCTTGCCTCCACCATCTTTTTTTTCCTTGATAGCATCGTTACAAAGACACTAAACATTCTATCAACTTCAGACATCCCCCCATACATCCCTTGTCGACAATGGTGGAACCAAAATTTCATCTCGGTTGAGAACTAGAAAAACATTACTTATAACTCAAATCAAATTTTATAAAATAACTTGGTATAAAATTAAGATGTTATAACGAACTAATTAAAAAAATTATCAAACGTGGGGTAATTGTAAGACCTTGTTCAAAACCAATAAAAATTAATAACAATTTAAAATCTAAAAACTAGTATTATAAACAAGCATGAAATAAAGTAGAAAGTAAGAAAGGAAAAGTGAACTACTCACAAGTTGTCTACTCTTTGTTTCTAGTGGAATGTTTTTAATAACACAATACAGGCTTAAAAAAATAATTAAATTACTACGATCAACGAAACAACTTTTTTAAAAACAGAAAAAACAGTCTTAACGAATCTTTGTTTTAAAAAACAAAGAAGTTTCTATTAGAAAGAGCGAAAAACTAGCTTGTTTAAATATTTCAATTGATAAGAACACAAGCAGCAGCAAAAACTTCAACAAACTGATATGAACAATCACATTAGAAACTTTCCCAGGTGAGTTACTAACAGAAATTTTATCAACAAAAAAAAATTGAGTAGGACGAAGAATGAAAAGCACAAGATTACCACATTTTGGAGGTTGAGATTAATGCCAAAGCCTTCAATTTGCTGCGGAAGTTGTCGAAGAGCCTAGAGGGAACCACAACGATGGTGTTTAAGTTATCACAGATTTTTTTGTGTGCGCGACAGTTGAACTACAACATAAACGACCATCTCAGAGTTAATGGTTTTTGGTAGAATAATTATGCTTTTGTGACAGGCATTGAGATATTATTTTATCATCGGAGATGCCCTTAATAAAACATTCGCCTTACCTGACTACTTCGTTCTTGCTCCCCATGCTCTTTTCTCTCTGGTAGGGCATGCCCCACTGCCGGCCGCCTCCTTTCCTCCCGACACTCACCTGTGTGCTAGCTCCATTCTCCCTGCCACCCTCCCCCTCCTGTCTTTGTGCGCTAGCTGCGTGCCCTAATTCTTTTGATGCCGTTCCTGTGTCATATGCTGCCCATTAGCCAGCTATTGTGTTTGCCTGTGCTGCTGACCCCCCAATATTTCCTCCTCCCCTGGTTGTTAGAGTTAGTTAAGCAGCTACCTCCTCAAAATGAGCATGTAGTTAAGCATAAATTCTAAGTTGATTTTTCTTTCATCAATTAATCAATATATGTCAAGCAGACCAATATGGAAGCAATTACAGTTCATAAACTATACAATACCTCTGCTTGGAAAAATCTCAACTTTTCCAGCCATATATATCTAGCTAACCAAAGGCCTGTCGATCAACTTGGAAAAAAAAACCCACAATGAAGCACCTGATGTTGCAGAGAGAACAACCAGAATAACACCCTTTGTGCCCCGAAAAAGAGCTCCAGCTAGTGTGACAAAAATATGGTACCCAGAAAATTTATATCCTGATATAAATTTGGTTTGTAAATCCCTGGCATATGTGGCCAAAGTTATCTCTGTAAACGAGAAACAAAACAAAGGAAATCAATGCATTGCAGTGAAGAACAAAATGCAAAGGAGAAGAAGAGAATTAGCATTTTGACATGGAGAAGACATCATCTTCAACAGGTTCTCAAAGCCAATCTCTCACCTTTAGCAACATTAGAATTGAGGGGAAACGAAAGAGTGTGAAAGTCGCCTACTCCTCTTAGTCTCAATGTTTAAGTGAGACTCTCTTGCGCATGCGTAAGTGGCAAAATGGTATCCACCTAAGTGCCACGACATTTTGGTTCGAATTGGGCTCGCTTGGTCTCACATATGAGACCGAGGAAGTATAAAAGTTGCCTACTTCCTTAGTGCCACATGGTTGAGACCTCATAGGCATTCTTAGTGCTAAAGGAGCCTCCACCTAGGTCCTAGAGGCCTTACATTTTGAGTTGGATTAGGCTCGTTTGAGCTTGTCATGCTTTCAGAATCAGCCTCATACCTCAAAATCATGATAGCGGAGGATGATGGCGTGAGGTAGAATGGTGAAATAAGGATGCTCAATGGCTATTGTCTCACACGGACAATTATAGTGATCCATGATGTCTATATATTAAGAAGGTGCCCCTTACAAATGACTAGTCATTTTGAGATGGAATATCCTTTCAACTTTTCAAAACAAACAAATTAACAAATAGAATAGACTTTGAGAAGATAAGTCAATGGGTTTGCGGGCACTTCTGAAATTAAACTACCATTCATAATCATATAACTACAAGTATACATCTACTTCAGTCTATTAGATACGAATATGAGAATAAAAAAGGTGGAGAAAGGTGGAGAGGATAGAAACTTTGTGATACAATTATAAGATACAGCTATAAGATTAACTGCATTTCATCGAATTATAAATACCTGAATAATTAGTATACAGATGCTATGAGAATATTTTAAAAGCATGAGGTTTTCCTAGAAATTATATAAAATTATGCAAACTTAAAGAAGAACCCTCGAAATTGTGGTAGGAACAAGGTATTTGCTGGAAGGAATATAGCAAAAGAGACAACAATATGACCTTAATCAGATAGCTTAATGATTGAAAGAGATCAATGCCGACAGGTCCACCAAGAGAAGGCTACATGATTTGTCCTTGATATTTCTTTAGCAATTGAAAAGGAAACAAACTAAACAAGGTAATGTTACAGATGATTTTTTTGAGGAATATGCTTTTAAAGAAAAGCAGAGCAGAACAATGATTCTAATGACTGGCAAGCATATAAGCATCAGGTCATCCCAAAAGACACCAGCGAAACATCATTTGTATTTGTTCTCTAGCATGTAGTATGATCATCCAATGAAGCCTCTATTAAATGAATGTCTTTCACAATAAAACATCTATGATACCATCCTTAGACCGGAATAATATATCCACTGAGAAAAGATAAATTATACAATTGAAAAAAAAAACTCTATTGACTTGCCTAGAAAAATTACTTTCGATTAATTACTCAATCAATGACTAATTTTTTAGTTTGTGATAGCACTTGCAAGATGCAATAAGTGGATACCACTTGGAAGAAACTAAATTTGAATCTTTAGAATAAAAGGTCTCTCTAGTCATACAGACGTACAGTAAAATCTTACATTGCTATGCAACACTCAACCAACACTTCATATGTGACAAGCTTTCTATCACCACACGAGTTCTCCAATGCAGCTCATTTTCCTATAAACACATTACACAATTTGACGATGATAACCAGATTCAGACACTTTGGTGGATTAGGAAAGTAAATTACCAAGGATATAAGGGAGTGGACAAAAGGAAACTGTTATGTACAATATAGTGTTCTCAATATTTACCATAGCATCGTTGGTAGGAGGCAAGCCAATTAGAAATAATAAAAATAAAACCTAAAACCCCAACTTCCATTTAGGTCTCACAACTGAAATAAACAGAATTTAGCACATGGAACTAAAATATTTTGTGCAAAAGATGGTTGGATGGTGTATTTGGGTCAGCTTCTATAACTTGTATTTGGAAGGTAACTACGGGAGAAGACAAGGAGATGGAAAAAGCTTCTCAGAAATAGCTCAAAATTAACTATTGTAGGATTTTGAATGTTCGATTATTGTTCTGGAAGAAAGTGAAATGGAGAAAAGGAGGACAAAAAAGATGAACAGTTTGACTTTTCAAAAGAATTCAAAGTTCAGCTTTTCTAAACTTTTGAAGTTAGGAAAAGTTTTCTTAAGGAAAAGAACTAAATTATAATAGACAAGGGAAGAAAAAGGAAAGACCTTGAATTTATCTTAGCTTTTCTTCTTCCTTTTTTTTTGTCAAACACTCAAAATTAGATTATTCAAAATTTAGTGTCAGGTAACATCTTTTTAAGAAAGAGAACAAGACAAGACAAAGGGGAAAAAAAGAAGGATGGAGAGGTGCAGTTGGTTTAAAATTTCAGAAAATTCAGAAAAAAAATAACTTACAAGGTATGGATTTATGGACTCTTTTTTAGGAGAACAAGGTGGTGACTTATCTTAAATGCTGCTGGAAACGAGTGTGTAGAATCTCCATAGAATGTTTACCATACAGCAGCACTTATACCATTGTGCTACTATGGCCAGCTTGCTAGTTGCCACTGCCTCAATTACTATCTCGTCAATAGTCATCATTATGATCACACACATTTTGATCAACTCTAGTAGCAACCCCAGTCATCACTTCTAGTCAGTGTCTATGCAACGATCAAATGCAATATGTATTATCACTCACAACGAAAGCAAAAGATCCATTGACGTGTTTACATAGGTAAGAATGCATCTCGATATATGTTAAAGCAAATGCATATACAAGCAAAGAAATTTAACAGCACGATTAGCAGGACAAAGACATATACTAGGAAGAAAATACTTTTTTAAAAAACGATGGGTTTAATGCTTTACAGCAAGAAGAGAGAAAGAGGAACTCACTTGAGGATGCGGAGATAAGAGAGATTCCTAGGAATTCCAAGGATCTTATCCCACTCAGCCTCCGGCATAGTAATGAAGATGCAGAACAGGCGAACAGAGAAGATCAAGAAAACGGCTGCTGCTCTCCTCGTCGCGGCCAATCACGATCCTCAGCGCCGCTAGCACCGACGCGCTAGATCGATCCTAGAAGAACCCGCAGCCGCTGCTTGATCAAAGGAGGCGAGACCGGAGCATGATCCCCAGGAACGCGCCGAGGAATTGGGGATCTGGAATCCTAAAATAGAAAGATTGGATTCGCGAATGGGGAAGCATTCAATTAACGCCCTGTTTACCTCGGAGGAAAGAGAAAGGGAAGAAGAGAGGAAAATGTGCTTTGAACACGTGCTCAAAAACAAAAACACACCCATTTTTCGGGCTCGCCACTGTAAGACCAGTTTGGTTCCTCTTATGTAGGTAGTTTACGATCATAAAGTCGCATAGATCGCAATTTTGTTAGTGTCGAAAGATCTGCCACTAGATTTCTAGAGTCGTTTGTTCCTCGATTTGACTTCGCGAGCCGTGCTAGATTCGGCGAGATGCCAATTGCATCGACAACCTTGTTCATTCGACTTGGCGTATCGTCGAGCTGATTTTTTGCTCGGCCATACTTTTGACAACATTTTGGCCTGGATGTTATAGAGGCTGAAGCAAATCCTATTTCAGGTACTAATGGTTCATTTGGCCCGAATAACTAATATTTTCAATAAATAATTGGAGAAGCGAATCAAATTGGTTCGAGTTATGCAAATACGATGGATGGGCTCGCACGCCTTTTGATTCGGTCAAGTTGTGCAAGCACAACCTAAGTCGGGACGCTATATGGGAGTTGAATGGTTCAAATTGGGTGGCGAGTTGACTAAGTTGATTGCACTAATTGTACGAGTTGTGGCAATTGGTGGTTGATTGGGGGCATTACGTACTTTAAAAATTTAAAAGTTATACATCTTTCAAAAATTTCATAATTTTAAATGTATGTTTAAACAATTGTCGAATGTTAAATCTTTTTATTTACACGGTCTCACTTTTAAGCAAGTGATATCAAAAATATGCTTAAAATGAAGTTGATTGTTTAATTCTGTGAAGGCGGTGATTAATTGATGAGAGAGATAAAATAAAAAATAAATATATATTTTGAAAAATTTGAAAGTCAAATGTATCTTTTAAAAATTTAATATTTTTAAATACATCTTTTAGTCAATTGCCAATGTTAGACCTCTTTATTTACATGGTTTTACTTTTGAGCAAGTTACATCAAAAATATTAATGTAAAAAGTGAAGTCACAACGAACCCTTTCAAAAAGACTTTACACTCTTTAGAGGGAATAAATACATTTACCTTGAAGCAACGATTATACCAAAGATTTCTTAAAAGGGATACATAATATTTTAGATTTCTCAAAAAACACACACAGTATTCAAATTATCCAAAAGACATACTTTATTCTTCATTTACCCTTTTACGTTGGCTTACTTTATTCCCGTTTTCTATCCGAGCCACATTTAAAAAAAAAATTAAAAAAACTTTTGTTGGTTGGGATGTACGTAACATCCTTTTGCGTGGGGAAAATAAATATTTCTCTCTCTGATCGGGTAAAGATCTCTCTCAGGTCATGGGTCATTTTGTTCAACTCCCTGTCTCATCGCTAAAACTCTCAGAAGTCGAAACCTTAGATACATGTCATCTTGTTCAACTCTTAGCTCGCGATAATTGAATTAGGGTTTTCGTCGAAACTATGCCGATTATCTCCCTCTGCTCTTATTTTGTACTCCTGTTTCAGAATGATATGTTTAAGATTTATCTTTTACTCATTAACTTGCAATCTTTGATTTATTTATTATTAGTTTTAGGGTCTCGTAGTTTCTAACAACCACATTGTTTAGAGTTGATGATATGTAAATCCATCATCTTAGTTTCTAATAACTATTGTAGTGGTGCTGTTTAAAAATTACCTGTTCACTTTGGTGGTGGATTTCGAAGAACATGGTGATGCTTGATTTCAAAAACTAACACCAATATGGTGTTAGATTTCAAAAACTAGCACCACTTTGATATTGTATTACGAAAACCAACACTACCCAATTTAAAAAAATAGAGACATATTGATAAATTTATGTGGGCATAAAATTCATTGTACAACACACAATATGAATTTGTTATCTAATATACATTAAAACTTGTCTCTAAGTTTAAAATTGAATTCCTATATTTGTTAAACTAATATAGATGAATAGTTTCATGATGAATTTTATATGCACATGAATTTAGGTAAATTGAATTCATGCATGATATTGTAATATGTTGTTGATAGCTTCATAAATTGATTTAGTTTATGAAAAATTAATATTATTGTGGTACTGCAATATGAAAACTAGTACCAACCCAACATATTGATAAAAATATAGAAGAAACATTGATATAATGTTATATCAATGTCAAAATCTTATAATCATTGTTTGTGCATCTGGACATTCGTTTATTTATCTTAATAGTGTATATTTTTAAAAATTCTAGGCATCAGTTGATGTGGGCCAGAAACTCCAATGTATTAGTGTTTTAAGTCATTTTAATATTTTTTTTGACCATCCAACAATGAAAGGAAGACATCGTGGGTATATTCGTTTACATGATCGACATAAAGCGATCATTAAACAGTCCCATTTTGCTATTTTTTTGGACATACAAGATATTCAGTAAATTCGTGGTCTATTGGTAAATATATTTTAAAGTTGAGATTCAACATGTTAAACATTTAAATTTTCAGGAACATTTCTCAATTTTGAAAGTTATAAGCCACATAATAGAAAACTAATCATTTTAAATTTTCAGGTGTCCTAGTTGCTTTCACTAGAAGAGATGTGTCTCTATTGCTTAGAATTATAGACAGAGGTGCTTCAGTTCCTATGAACTCAACTAATGCAATAAATAATCTCTTTCTTGGTCACGTCTCTAATAAAAAAGAACCAACTAGATCAAGAATTGAGGAGTTGCTGAAAAACTATTCTCATAGAGTTGAAGTAGATGCTGATGTTTTAGTATTTTGTATATATTTGTTTGTGTTATTTTCTTCTAGTACATATAAGGTTTCATTAGGTCTCGTAGATATTGTAGATGATTTTGAAAATCTAGGTAGATTCAATTGGGTTGAAGTCATTCATCAATTTATTGCTCCCCACTTATCTACTATAAGGGATCTTTTTTTATCAAGCAAGACATATCAAACGACCACCTCAGTTCCCTACCTAAAGGGATTTGCTGGTCTTTTGACTGTAGTCTATTTTTTTTAATGGTAAATATGATTTTTTATATAAATATTATTATGTATGTAACACTTTGTATAATGAAGCGGACTTGATTTTTGGAGCATGTCCCAATCCAAAAATCATATAATACTGAAGGTGCTAGAATAAATAAGTGGAGGTCTACTCTTTCATATATTAGTAAGGTGAGAGTCTTGTTGGATCAAGTCTCACCTGAAAAGGTAAATATCGAAAACTTTCACCTAACTTTTATTTGCAATTTCTAAATAAATATTTCTAATTTGTTAGGTTATTATCGAACTAGTCTCTACCCCTTTTGAAAATACATTGGTTGAGAATAACTCTTACCTCGATGTTACTCCATATTCATTATAGACATCACCGATACATGATATAGAAGTCAGAGGGCCAAGTGATAGTGAATGCCCTAATTGCATTATTCATCAGAACCGAATCAAAAGGCTAACAATAGAGAACATGCAGCTAAATGAAAGAGTTAAAGAATTACTTGAAATAATAGAAAAACATGACATCTTGGTTGAATCAAGTAACCCTGTAGTGGATCCTCAACTTGAATTAGTTGCTTCTAGAACAAGGATTAGGAGAGGACATGATCGAACTGGCTATGATTACAGGGATGATCCTATTGATAGTCCATTGTGGTTTAAACTTTTATCTCAGAAGAAGAGAAGCAAGATAGAAATCTGCAAGCCTTCTGTGAACATCACAGAACAAGGAGCAAAAGTTAAGTTGTTGTCGATCGGGGAAAAGGAAAAATTGATATGTATTATACATAAAAAGAGAAAGATATATCTTAATTCTCGAAGGAAATTCTAAAGAATAGGCCGAAAAGGAGGTTGAAAGGATTGCCAAACTTAACAAAATGAGATTGCAAGCTATTTTAGTAAGTTTATATTTACACATCAATTATTTTGAGTAGTTTAATTTCAATCTCTAATTACATTTCTCGTTGTTTCTTTTTTGTTGATGGTAGTATGTCAAGAAACAATTTAAGACTCCCAAGAAGAAAAAACAAGATCAAGATGTGATCTACTTGTTAAATACATTGCAAAATTTAAAGTATGGTAGTTTCAACTCATCATTATATAGTTAATTTAATTCTATCACAAGTTTAATAATTCACAGGTTCTAATATTTATTGACCTTATTGAAAGTAATTGATTTTCTTTGTAGGCCTACTATAGAACATGTTTGGGAGGAAACACCTTTTTGTTTAATTATGACTTCCTTATTATCTGGTGTTAATGGTAATATTTTTACAATAGAGGAGTTAATTAATACTTATTGTTCGATTCTGTTTAGGGGGTCTCCTCATTTGGTAGGTCATACAACAACTTTATATATTGTTCAACCTCCTTCACTGTAAGCAATTTAAATTATGTGATAATATATAATAGTTGAATATATTATATTAATTGGTTACTTGTATATCTCTTTACATAATTGTAGGAAACATCAAAATTTTCATGGAAGACTAGGACGACACATATCATAAAAACTCATATAGAAGAGGGAGGAGTTAGGTATATTTTTAAACCTATTACCACTAATAATGCACACTTTCATTTGCTGTCTATCGACACAAAGACAATGACTTTCAATCATTACAACTCTCTTGCATATGATCATAATGTAGCATCAGATTTTGAAGCAGTGGTGAGTATAAAAAATTCATGTTTATGTTAGTATTGCAGTAAAAATTATAGCATATGTTAGTTTTTTCATTTCATTCTTATAGGTATCCGAATTTAAAGAATATTCGCTTGAGAAAGTTGCTTTTATTCATCCTGGTTTAGAATATCATCATCCTATTGACAAATGAGTCTCTGTCACAGTTAACTATCCACAACAAAAAGCCAGATTAGTATAAGAGAATCAGTATAGTATGAATATGTAATTTAAATTTAAATTTGAAATACTAAATTGCTCATGTTATTTGCA
>JBBUKS010000060.1:3675508-3689537 GCA_038050645.1 Hedychium gardnerianum
ATTAAGAGTAGTGTTTTATATATATCTATAGTCTCTTACTATCAATTCAACCAATTAATATGTTGTAGACTAGAACATACTATCTTAGGACATTATTATACTTATTCATTTGGCACTGATTTGAAATAGATATAATAATCATAAACTTTATCTTTTATTAATGATATATTATACAAAAATTTCTTTGTCAATCATCTCATAATTGATTCATAGGACTAATACTAACATCTATCTGATACAGAATTCCATTATTTGATCCATTACAACTCCATCTCCTATTCTCCTCTCATGATGGAAAATTACTTCGCCCCCACGGGTATAGCTAAGTTGGTAAGTGGATGGTGGTTTGTCATTTGAGATTGAGGGGTCGATGCTCGGGGCTGACGGAACATAAATTCTCGTATAACTCATCCCCCATCCACTTGCCTCCTCAGTTGTCATCATGATTTATTTCTTCCGTATTGATCTTGGATCGGGTTGATGAGGGCATGGGAGCGAGCACATCGCCTTTTTTGCCACATGATGAAAAATTGCTTCACAGAAGAAGTATTCGAAGGCTCTGATGCATTGCGATCATTGGAGCTATGTTCTGACCAAGTGCATGGGCTTGTAGGGAAAGTAATCGAGCAGCTGAATGAACTGACAAAGAACAACGAAGAGAAACGGAAAGCCATCAATGAGCTGATGTGAAACTGATATGAGGAGATGCTTAGAAGGAGGATCCTTGTCCATTCAGAATAGGCTCTTGATTCTCAAGCCATGGACCAGAGACACTAACCTCGGAAAAGTCTCCTCTTCTGTTCCTTGTATGGGTCAAGATATTCAACCTTCCCTTGCATCTGTGGACGCATAAGGTATTCAATCATGTGATCAGTTTGCTTGGCACACCTTTGTACCTGGTTAAGCTCACAGCTAGTAGAGAAAGACTGAGCTTTGATGAACACCTTTGTATCAGTGTCCTGCTTTTGTTCTTCCTGAGCTGAGCATGGATGCACCTGATACACAGTGGCTTAATGTCGATACTGTTACTGGTAGAAAGAAGCTGAAGAATAGTAAGCAGAAATTGGATTACAGTTTGTCTAAGCACTCTGTCTGAGCAGAAATTGGATTACAGTTTGAAGAATATGTGATTTTGAAGGTGGAGTTTTCTTGGGCAGTGAATTTAAACACAACTGGCAGGGAATTGGACAGTCAATTTACACACAACTGACAGGGAATTTGCTGTTTTAAATGTTCTTTTTTTGTTTTTTTACTCACCGAGATAACTGATCCGGTCCATAAATTTTTTTTATCAATGATAAATTTAAAAATTATTTTAAAAAATATAAATGAATTACAGATAACCTAATATTACTACGAGTAATTTGAACACTATAAAATATATTTACGTTAAATTTAAACCTAAATTATATAAAAGCCCGTTATATAAAAATTGATCATATTTTTTGTCATCGCACCATGTCCTCTGATTGTGGAGTGGTACTAAGAGTGTCAAAAATCAATCTGACACCCAATTTGAATTCATCCGAAAAAAATCAAATTCGGATTGAAAATTTTCGGATTCGGATTCGGATTGAATTCAGATTGGAGGGTTTTCGGATTGACCCGGGTTGACCCGAGTTAATCCGAATTTAAGGTTTAGTGAGTTTTTTTAAATTAAATTAAATTTTATTTTAAAAATTAAAATATTTTTATATATATTAATATTAATATTAGTATGATAACGAAAAAATATTAAAATAAGAGTGAAAATTATAAGGAAAATAATCAAAAAAATATATTTTTGATTGGATTGATCGGGTTGATCGGATTTGAGTTCGAATTTAAGAATTTTGGGTTATATTCGGATTCTGGTCGGATTCAAATCAAGAGTTTTCATAAAATAAAAAAAATTAATTCGATCCGAATCTGATTCAATCCATCCGAATTAATACCTCCAGTGATACTAAGCTCCGAGATATTTGAATGAGACGACATAAAAAGGAAATTTCGTTTTGTCAATTTTAGACGAATAAAAAAATTAGAAAAATGATCACCGTCTATATATATTATTTTATAAGGGATAAACAGAGTAACAGATATGCATTTCATCATTTTCTCTTTCAATACTAATCATTTAGAAGTCGTTATCTAGAGATCAGGTTTTTTAAGGAAAAATTATTTTTAGGATTAAATTATAAGCATATTATATTAATTTCTATTTTTAATATGCTTATTGCTAATTTGTTTTATGATTATAAGCTATAATGATAATTCTTTAATTAGTAGTAATTAATTAGTAAAAAAGGTCTTATCTTTCTCTCATCTCATCTCCGTCTCTCTTTATTATTTTTGGTTGTCATTCAATATTTAAAATTTTGATTCTTGATTCGATTTATTTTAAAATAATTAATTTAATTTTATAAAAAATATATTCATTATTAAAATAAATTAAAAATATATACATATGATGATAATATGTCTCCATCAATTTATTCAAGACCCTTTGTAACAAAGAGGTAAATGACGAAAAAAAGCATGCCTCGATCTAGTTGCTTATCTATTGAAGGCCTAATACGGCACTGTCCGGCTCCAATCTCCGTCTCTCGCTCTTGTCACGTGACGTGATCAGATTTGAAAACATCGAAATTCCAGCAGAGCAAATCGAAAACCCTCTGGAGCCACCGGAGCAGGAGGATGGTCTCGAGCGCGGAGCCGAGCAGCAGCGGCGCCGGGACTGGGCCCGGTCGTGCTCGAGGGCTGGTCCTCAAGGCGCTGGTGTTGCTGGGCGGCGTCCTTTTGCTGAAGCGCCTGAGGAAGTCCACCACCAGATGGGATCACGCCGGCGCCGTCGCGAATTCCCTCGTCGGGGAGAAGGTTCCCTCACGGTTTACCCTTTCTTGTTTTCTGGGGTTCTCTTTGGGTTAGGGTGAATATGCAAGGCGTGGTAACTGGTTGGTTTTGATCTTTTCTTCTTTGTGAAGTTTTCTCGGGAACAGGCTCGCAGGGATCCTGACAATTACTTCAACATAAGGTGCGGACAAGATTTCTCTACCTCGTTTTTATCCTTTTATGTTTATTCGAATTCCTTTTCCAGTAGAACGTATCGTGAACTTGTGCTTACCATTTTATCTCCCCTGATTACGTTTGAAGTGAGGATCACTGAGATTTAAGAATACTACTAATGACCAATCCCATGTCTTTGTCTTCGTCCAGTCACATAGACGTTTCGTTTATCAATATCGTGATCAGTTTACTTGTTTGGGCCAAGAGATACTATGAATCTTGAATTGCTATCCAGTTCTTTTCATGAATTCATTCTTTAATCTTGTGCATTAAAATTCAAGTTGTTAAAATAGTTTGGATTGTCAAATCCCTCCTGTAATGGTCAAATCTATCAACCTCATTCACTTCCCTTGCTAAATTACTTATCTTTCCACTGTCAGTTAACATAAAAAAAATTTGGTAAGATACCCAAAGAAAAGTAAAATCTGTTTCTTGTTTTTTACATGAACTAATTTGAGATTGTATTTTTTTAGGATTTAATTGTATTATAGATTTCCCTTTTGAGAAATGGTTCAAAACAAGTGAATGACAATGAGAATTAGCAAGCTAAGTCTTGCCTATTGGAAATGATATCACTATTATCCTTTTCAAGGATTATGCCTATGGCTATAAATGAGATGAATGAAGCTTGATTATGTTCAAATTTCTTCATTTAAAAAGATAAATGAGCTTGAGCCAGGTTCATTATTTACTGAGCATGGTATTTTTTTGCTCAGACTTGTTTACAAAAAAGCTTACCAAGCTTAAACTGAGATTGAGCTTTTACTAAGCTCAATTAGAGACTAGGATGTCCTTGTAAGTTATCTTAAACTTGATCCCATAGATGAAATTTATATTATTATTTGTTATTAGAATAACTTGGGACCTTAAAATCTGTCATCTATCAAGGAAAATAATATACACCATTATGAATTTATATAATTTATTGTTTTTTTAAAATACATTACAACCTTACAATTTGTAAACTATCAAAATTATTATACACAAATAATGTCATAAATATATACATGTATTTTGTTCTTTATATGTTTGAATAAACATAAAGAAATCAGATCATCGATGAGTCTTAGATGAGTTTGTATACAAGTATGTTTCACAAACTTTGTTGATGTACATTAAAGAGACTAGCTTTCTAGTCAAGGTTGTTTTTTTAGTCTTGCCTAGCTTAAACATGTGTTCAAGCTTATTTTATTTTATATTCCTTCATATTAAACGAGCATAAATGAGTACTTATCGAGCTTGTTCACCAAGTTAATGTTAGTTTACAACCCTAACTATGCTGAGTCTTCTTTAACACTTCTACTCCAAAACAGAATGATTACATGCCCAGCGACAGAGATGGTAGATGGATCAAAGGTTTTGTACTTTGAGCAGGTCACTTAATTTTTCTTTGATGTTCTACAACCTATTTTCTTTATGCTTTTTTTTCCCCTATCGTATATTCTCAAACTGCAATTAATTTTTTTCCCTTGAATTTCTTTTCACAGGCATTTTGGAGGACTCCTCAGAAACCTTTTCGACAAGTATGTTGACTGCTTCTTGAAAATAATGTGCTATGTTCTTAAGTATATAATTTTTAACTAGTTCATGCAAATATCTACTTTGCTGGTTAAATAGATATTGCACATTGATTTGATTACTTATCTTCTTGTCAATTGCCATTTGACAAAGTTATTAATTTGAAACTTTGATATACGACACATGGACAACTACCTTGTAAGTGGACAATTAATATTTTTATTGATCATGTGTAAAAAAATTTAAAATAGATGTCTCAGACACTTGGATTCATGTTGGATACTCGTACTTGTGTCTGAGTAACATAGGTTTGAAATAGGTGATGAGAATAACTACATCTGCCATTAAGATTCTACCTCAGTTTAGGTGTTGAATGGTCATTGCTCAAGCAAGTAAGATAACTTCTATAGGGAAATTGAAAGCTAAATCTTTCTTTGGATGCATGCTACATAGGAATACTAATCTTTCTTCACCTAGTTCATTTTTTTGTTTGAGTATGCGTCTTGATTATTTGAACCAGAAGAATTTTAAGCATATGTTTCTATGACAGCTTTTTGACTTGTTCTACAGGGCATTTCGCCCTCGAGCCATGCTAAACACTTCATGCTATTTCTTTCTTCTTTAACTCTACCTGAATCTGTATTTTTCCTTCTGCAAAATGTTTGCAATTATAATTTCCCTAGTAGACACTGTTGCTCCATTTCTTTAGATCTTCATGGTTAGTGTGGTGTTTGTCAACGTAGTCACCATTTCAAAGGTATAATAGATGGTTTCTAAAGTGGCATAATTGATTCTGCCTTATCACGTTTTGTAAGTCTGAAATGGTTTATAACTTGAAGTATACTGTACAAGTGACTTTTGTCACAGTTTTTACCCCCATTGTCTCTAAGAGGCATATGTGTGCTTGAATGACTATAATTAACAGATGGCATGTCAGGTTGATAATTCTTGCATTTCATGAGTTGATTCATTATTTACCCTTCTCCAGGCTATGGTATTGATTGTGAATTTACTAACATGCTACCTGTCAACTGATGGCCATTTTTTACTTGCTACAGAGATTTTACATGGTGAAGCCTTGTCCAAAAGAGATGAAATGTGATGTTGAGGTTCGAAACAGTTCTGTTTCCCTTATTTGTTTAACTTGTTTAATACATTCGGATTTGTGTTCTCAATTCTTAGGACTAGTTTCATTTTGACACGGAGCCCAATTTTTTTCTTCTCAATTTGGCCTTTAGTTCAATTAGATATGTCATTTTGCTCCTGTAGCTATCTCAGAAGTTTATCATTGTGTCTTAAACTGGTCCCTTCGAGGGCCAAGAAAATTGAAATTATAATCTCATTTACTTATCTTTTTTGGTTGTAATGCTTTAAAATATTTTTGATGGACAGTTGAGTTCATATGCAATAAGAGATGTGGAGGAGTACAAAAACTTTTGTGACCGTCCAAGGGATCAAAGGCCACAGCCTGAGGAGGTCATTGGGGTATGGTTTAGTTTACTGTAATTTCTTGCTTAGATCTGTTTTTTAGCATGACTGTTGCTTGTGTTGTGTATAAAAAGATTAATCCTGAAAAACATGCCAAGTATAATCATCATGTTTGGATGTCCTATTTTTATCATGCAATCTACAGGTTCTGGCCTTCTGGGTAATGAATAATTTTGTTGACTAGTTCTCTACATTGACGACTAAAATTTATTCTGTGCAATCAATTTTTGTACTGGAGAAATGTGAAGATATTTGTAGTCATTACCCAGTTTCTATGCACTAATCGTGGCAGTTAAAGACAAATTCATGATGGTTTGAGCCAACAGATTTTTGTGTGTTTTATCGCTCTGTGGATTTAAATTAGAGGTTCCCCTTCATAGTGAAGATTTACAATTATCTCACCAGATGTTCTTGATGGATATGGATAAATTCACATAGCTAATCATAATAGACAGGGACCATGGTGCCAAAGGTTTTTATTTATTAACGCCATATTGCAATTAATAATCTTGATTTAACTTGATCTGACCAGATGTTTAATTGTTCTCCCTAGGAGTATACTTTACACCTTTCATTTAGTGGCTAACCTTTACCTTTGATAGGAAACTTGATTTTTGAGGAGAAACAAGTAAACCAACTCCTTATGCAGTGTAGTATCCTTTAACTTTTCAGGCTATGATTTCCGTCCAACTGGAAATTTTTATGGTAGATATATTATAGAAGTTTATTTGCTAGAAATCTATAATGTTGTTAAGCATCTGCCACATGCTCTGAGAGGGAACAATAGTTGTTTGTTTGTGGGTAATATTTTGCATTTTGTCATCGCTTTCTTTTTCAGGACATTGCAGAACATCTGACAACTATTCACCTCTCACGTTGTGAACGTGGAAAGCGTTGTCTGTATGAAGGTACATGTCCACCGGGTGGCTTTCCTAACACATGGGTATCCTCAGGACTTCTCTTCAACTTTTATCTTAATCATTTATATTTAATGAAATCCAGTTGTTTATTGAATTGGAAAAACAACGAATAGCGAACCATAGGGGATTTTACAAAATTTTGGTTTCAGATACATAATCAATTAACTAAACACCGCTCTTCCTTCTCAGGGTGGTGCATCATACTGTTCGTCTGAACTCACTATTCACAAAAATGGTGAAGTACATACTTGGGACAGAGGATACGACGAGGGGGAAAATCAGGTGAAATCTTTAATTGTGAGTGTCAGAACGCCTACCAAGGTGTCTTATCGGTTATATTTTTTTAATTAAGCAGGTCTGGGGTCCGAAGGCTGGTCCTTATGAGTTTAAGCCTGCAAGACCGTCCAGCAGCAACGACGACATGTTCTTCTCGCCTTTGAACTCTCCCCCAACATTTTCTTTGGATAAGATGGAAAGTTCTTTTGTAGTTAACGATCAGTAAACAAGGACCCAACCTTCTAATAACTCTCGTTAAATAAGAACTGTTTGAAATACTGCCTCCAAAGTTTGCAGCGAGAAGTACCGAGCAAACTACAAAATTAGGCCATTTTGCCGGTGCAAACAAGGCGGATCATGTCGCATGAGGGTTGTCGCAGCTGGGCCAGCTGATGCTCATCCATCCCTTGGATGAATGCTCTTTGTTATTACAATACTTTGTGCTGTCCAAATGTCATCTGTCTTATAGTTTATATCATTGTTCTTTGTGGTCCTAAATGTCATCACAGTGGCATGCGAGCAGAAGCAAGCATCTTCCACGCACTGCCAGCCAGGCACGGTACAGCTAGAAAACGAAGTCTGTGGGCGCCAAGGACCACTAGACGATGTGACCAGTTGAACAGGGAATTTGCATTGAAGTCGATGGTGGATGATAGAGCTCAGATCTAAATCTCGTGTTTTGGTTAGATTCTACTGAAATCTTGCCCATTTGTGCGTCCTTGATAACGATTTACCACTGCTTTGCCACGAGTTGGCTCTGTATGATGCCTTCCTTTAATGTGGCACGTTAATCTCACTTCAACTCAACTCGGCTTTGATTTTGGGTTGATTCGAGTGAATTCTAGGTTTCCCAATGCTCTCAAATTGTGACTAGTAGGTTTTTATAATTTGTTATAATTTTCTCATAACATATTTGGGACTGTTAGTAGAAGATTGCTCTTAGCATGGAGACAAAAAAAAACGATGAATTTATTTGATTAATTGATGAAATCAAGGGGGATGACTACTGACTAGGCAAGCAAGTTAAGAGTCTACAATTTCTCTTTTACTAGACTCTCGGGATTATAATATAATGGTATGATGTTGTTTAAGTTGTCATTTAGATATTTATAATTTGATCCTCAGTTATGATATATTTATAAAAAAAAATTTAAATAAGACGTACAATCATTTGAATTTTTAGGTTATTTATCGTGAGTATTTTTTTATTTATTTTAATGATAGATGAAATTTTTTTATAGAATCAAATTAATTATCTTAGATTTATCTGATTTATTATTATTTTTATTTTATTTTATAATTTCTCCACTACTAACGAAAAGTTATGCGTAGGGTCTCAAAAATCTAAGATGATGCAAACGGTATTCTTAGAATTGGGGAAAAAGAGAAAAAAATACAGAAGGTGAGGTTCCTAAATCAAGAGTTGGGGTGATAGAAGGTTTGAAGGAAAATTATAATTTTGATGTAGAAGGGTTTGAATTTAAGAAGGCAGGATGAGAAATGATAAATTATTAAATCATGTAGTTTAGGTTTTATATTATCTAAATTACATGGGTAGTTTTGAAAATATTTAAATTGCATATCCGATATCCAATTTATCCCTCCGCTATTTTGATTTTCACTCACCAAATCGATTGACATTGTAGCAATTGATTCGATATGTTTCTATGACAAAAAAAAGTTTTTTAATTAATTGTTATACCGTAACAATCGATGGTGTAGTAATTGATTAAAAAAAAATTTAAGAAAAAAAATGATTAAAAACCCTTTTATGATAAAAAAATAGTCAAAATCTAATGAATCTAGAGAGCTTGGAATGATAAAGAATTAATCAAATATTTTCAAACATTAATTTGATATATCGTATTGAGAGCAATAATTTTTTAAAAATAAATCAAATTTCATAATCGATTGTTATAATATAGCAAATATTTATATGATCATAAACACTAACTTTAATCGATTGTTCTATTATAATAATCGATTAATTTTTTAAAAAAAATAATTAAAATTTTTTTTATGATAATTCTCGATATATCAAATTGATGTTTGAAAATATAGATATAATTAATAAAATTAGACAAATACATAAAATTTAATTTTATATCATTCTAAATTCAGCCCATCAATAAATTTTGATAAAAACTACTTAAATGGATATATTTCTAACTTACATTGATGGAAGAACAAGATAAAAAAGCTGAATAAGTCATTTAAATATTATGTGGTCGAATTTAGGGCGATAAACAAGTCAAGCCGTGTTAATTTTTGGGGTGTTCAAACTTGTTTGATAAGGTAACTGAGTCAAGCCGAGCCGAGCCTAAAATGAACCAAGCTTTTGAAATAATTGTTCAAGCTTGGCTTGATTTATTTTTTATGAGCTTGAGCTTGTTTGAAGCTTGGCTTGATCTTGGTTCGTTTAGATATTATCGAGCTTTCACCTTCAAGCTTGGCTTGAGTTTGGTTCATTTAGATGTTATCGAGCTCTCAATTCAAACTTATTTGATTGTTTAAAATTTTTGTTTGTTTGATTAGTTATTGAACTTGATAATTCAAACTTATTTGTTTATTTTATTTTATTTTATTTATTTGACATGTTGATAAAAGTTTTATTAATGAATATGATTGTTCACGAACATTATTCACGAACATTATCGAGCTAAACACATATGTCTTCAAACTTGTTTGTTTAGTTTAACGAGTTGTCAAGCTTGTTTATTTAATTGATCACGTGTATATTGAACAAACATAAACAAGTTCTTATCAAGTTGAACGTCAAATTTGTTCATGAACGTTTGATTCATTTACCGTCCTAACAGCATCCAACACTATCAAGTTTGTTTGTGCTAAATAATTTATTGACAAAAACTTTGAAAAACTACAAACAGATCATCAACAATTCTATTGGTCGATGCCAAAAGACCAACTTTCATGCTAGATGGATTGATTTCACGACTGCTCACTTGACTCTTCACTGGTGCTCAAGATCAAATTCACCACAGTTTGCTGTTAAGACACATTTTCATTTTAAAGCTTTTGACATTCTCCAGTGTCATACCATTCTATCAATACTGCAGACATGTTGTCCTTGACACAGGTAAATTTGTGATCCTACTCAATGGAAGTCAGGGGAGTTGACTTAACTGCCAGCAGGGTTGAGACAGGTGATCTTCTATGCCTGACTTTTCTTACCAGTGGAAGATCTCCTGTATACTTGCTACATGCAAGGAAGTGGCTTGAAAATTGTGTAGTGAAGGATGGCGAGGATGATGCTAGTCTCCTCATTCTTTTCCAAACACTCCTATATTTTGAAGATTACCTAGGCAAAGTAATACATTGCCAAAATTCTTTGGTAGCCTCATTGGATCTCTTGCCTCAAAATGTTCGAGGCTGCCTCTGAATTAGATAGAAACTCTAAGATAGTTGATTAGAGCTTATCAACAGAATTTGTGGCAGGCTAGCCTCTTGTAAATGCAAAACACTATATATGACTGCAAGATTATTTTTGGTAAGTAGTGTTTCTTGTCACTCCTAACAATACTACATGGTACCCTTTTATCCCCCTAAATCCATTGATTGCATCAAGAAAAATTCGGTGCGGTTTCCTTTGGGCAGTTAAAGAATCTTGTCATGTGTTTTGCAAACAAGAATTCCAACTATCACTATTGACTGAACTCTTTCAACCTTCACCTTATCCTCTTGATCTTTCTATGACCTCTCTATAGACTGGGTATTGATTTTGATTACATGTTCTGAAAAAGCAGTCCAAGCAACTGTCTAGGCATTGTAGACAAGGGACCATATTACATCTGTGGTACATGATCCTTTAGGACATCCAAGCACTTGAGCAAACCGAGTAGACACATGCAGGCTAAGCAAACTATCTTCAAAGTCAAATTTGGAAGAAAAAAATTGTTCCGTTCATTTAATTATCTAAAACTAAGGAGTTTTGTGATGATTTTTTCACTAAAAAAGATAATTAATGTGATTGTGAAACAGTAAACGATGCTTTAATGTTGTTGCATGTAACTAACTTGTAATTGTTAACCATTTGCTTTGCTAGCTTAAGATAATAGTTTTATCTTATTTGGTCGTGAAAGGCACCGCGGCACTGCCAAAGTTTCACATATGGCTTGAATATCCTTAGTTAGCATCTTCATACGAGAGTATTCCCAATGAAGATTCCAAATCAGCCGTTGACGTCAAGTAGGATAACAATTATTTACAAGAGGAAATTGAAGAAAACACCGGAAGAAAAATCACCTAAGAAAAACTTATTGTTTCGTGGGATTTATCAAAATAGAAAATTTTATTTCAGTACGAAGGATAATTTCTCAAGAGCTAAACAGAACTCTTATATAGGCTACAAACTTGAGAACCGAATAAAAGAAAAAACTTAATAAACATGTCTCAATTCTTATTGCCAGAAAAAATATATATATATTAAAAAGAATTTACCTAAAATTGGACACTGACATAAAGAAACTCTAATCCAAAAATATCAAAATTATCCTAAACATTGTAAAAATAAAAATTATCAAAAATAATTTTTAAAAACTCCAAAAAAGACCTAAACACTAAAATTTGAACCCAAAAATTGACGATTATGAATTCCCCCAACCTAATGGAGATCTTCGAATTATACACATATGAATATAGATAGATTCTGATTTCAAATTCCGAATAAAAAATTATGATCCTTTGAAGTGAAAGAATCATATCCTACATCAACAGTATTTGTGGCCTTTGTAAGAGCTACTCAGAATCATGCCTCTTTAACTCAATTTGACAAGGACAATATCTACTCACATTTAATTGTCCAAAATATAATACTCCTCTGAGGGGCAATCCAAGCAATACAATATTAAATCATTCTCTAACAAGTTATGGAAGAATAGGAGTAGATGAATGCCTACATTGATTTAGGAGCCGTGCAATTTTTTCCAATCTCACAAAAAAATGTAAATGTTACTCATCCAGATGCATGAAAATAATAATGCAATAACAAGAAACAAAACACACGGGAATATTAATAAACATAAAATATATATAAATAAATATTCACATAAATAATACTTAATATTAATACAACTTGTAATCAATATTAATGCTTTACAATTAACATTAATAGAGCATAAATATTAATAATTAATCAACATTAGTATAAAAAAAATTAATAAGACATTAATATGACTTAAAATATTGATAAATATTCTAAATATTAATATAACTTAAGTTATACCAATATTGCTTATAAAGAATTAATATAATAGACATATTAACGAATCATTTAATTATTATGTCAAATAATTATCACTAGCATAAGATAATATAACAGATTAATAAAGTCATATCATAAGGAAATTAATTATAGTAACTTAATAACTTATGAATATTAATTAATTAAAACTAGCATATGTCCTGTATATCTTATAATATTTTCCCACCGGGCAGCCACACATCTTACTAACTGGAACGCACCCACTGTGTCAACTGATTAAACCATGATGATCACAGAAGTCAGTAAATGAAGTTCAGCATGACTATGGCTTCACTATGTTTATTTGTCAAATTCAAATTAGAAATATTGACATGAAAACAGCATATGTTATAAGAATTGACCATGCTAGGGACATCAACTAGGTTTACTTTTCAATTTGACTCATATATGAAAACCAGCACACCTGCTGGAATTCTCCTTCCTCTTATAACACGTAATTCATTATATATCAATTGCTTCCTACTGGAAACCGACATACTTGACTTGAATAATATAGCCCATAAATCAAAACACCAAAAGCATAAAATTACACGAGTTTGAACAGGAAACATGAGAAAAATAGATTTAACTAGAAAATTTAGATTTACAAAATCACTTATCTATGCATTGTTTTTTCTATTTTTACGAGGTAAATACTCACGCGGACACCCTTGTAGCTTAAACTCCTTGAAGATTAATTGGATCATGAATTTTTTATCCACAGATCACATATGTTACCCTTCATTTTAACAAGACCACTCTGTAATCTGACTCTTTCTTCATATGAAATGTTATGCTTATTTGAATCCTGCACATACAGATAGATAAATCAGCCAACAGTTCAACACCAAAATATTGATTGTACATTGATTGTTGATAAATATTTCATTATATATTCAAAGAGTGCACTATCATTGTCTTGATCTAAGTTACTCAAACACAGGAATCTCACGGGTATGGATTCAGATGTCAGACACATGATTCCTTTGAAATGGGATCATAGGAACTCAGCAAAAAAGAAAGTACAAATCTTGATTAATAATCAAGAATAATATGTTGAGTTAAATGTTGGGTTACATGTCTAAGGTTGAAATTTGGTTATTCAATCAACTAGTTGTCGAGCAACCCATACTATCCCATCCTGCACAAGCAAGAGATCTCATTGCCTTCTTCCTTCAAGTTATGGCAACAAAGATAAGCTCCTCCATTTCTTCCATGTTACTTCCTCTTGTGTTTCTTCTTCCAATTTTCTTTACCTCCTATTCTCACTTGAGAAAATATATGAGTTTGCCTCATTGTACTTGTTTTCCATACCTATACTCATGTCATGCTGTATCAACATGTACCCAAGAGAGTGTAGCAATCCAAAGTAACAAAGGTCATGGTAGCATATCCCATGTGAAGTAACTAAAACTAGCAAATGTGAATTGAGAAAAGTTGTGATATTTTTTGACATAAATTTGACTTGTCCATGTAAATGTGGTTTTGAAATTAGCCAAACAAACTTGTGAATGTTCTTAAA
>JBBUKS010000060.1:3713055-3725008 GCA_038050645.1 Hedychium gardnerianum
TAATCATCTTTAATGGGTTGGATTTTAGCATATTGGATTAACCATCAACCCAATAAGTCAATCCATATCCATTAACCTAATAAGTCTAATCATCTCATAATTGACTCTTAGGGCTAATACTAACAGCTTTAGGTCTATATAAGGCAAAAGAAGTTCACCAAGAAGAGGGTTTTGTCTTCCTTGCTCTCTCCCAAATTCAAATCTTATGGGTATTTTACAGTCAACACAGTAGTAGACCGGCTCAACCACTATTCATCTTCTTCCCCTTACTCCACAAAAAAGTCCTTTTTCAATGGAAGACACCTATTCTGGTAGCATGACAAAAGTCCTTCCTCAATGGAAGACAACTACTCCAACAACTTTTGATAGCTTTTCCCCAGTAGAAGACACTTACTTTTTTGGCATAAATCCTTCTCTTGAAGAAGACAAACTATATTTTTAGCCTTGTGTTGACTTAAGCATCGGAGGGGTAAAGTCGGCACCGCTGGCCCCCATTGATGTGTATTGATATCTCATATCGGAGGCAGGCTCAGTAACTGTGGACTGCTATTGGAGGCCAGCCTAGGCGCAGAACAGAAGAAGCTCAATCAATTGGAGGTTTGCTTAGCCACAGTGGACCATTGTTGGAGGCCAGCCTCGGTACAAACAAAAGGAGATCTACTAGTGTGAATCCGATTTAAGTGTTGTGGCAAAGCAGGAGGTCTGGAGCCTCGGAGAGCCAAATTCTGACTACAGCAAGGCCTACTAATCTTGGGGATGGCCGTCCTAGCCCCATAAAAATTTTTCACCGACCATCAAGATAAATCCGAAAGTATTCACAATAGGTAGCCTAACAACTTAATATTTCAAGTTTGTCATCCCACTAGAAGAAAATATTCTATAGTGCATCGTAACTAAAAATTGAATTATGAATATTTGGCAGATTACATAGATGTCCTACCACTGCACTTCTAGCCTGGAGGCAAGATGACATGTATGTATCAACCTTGCAGGTGGTTGCAGTGGTGTAATCATTTTTTTACTATGCGTTATGTGTTTTTATATTGTCTATCAAAGAAGAAAATTTGAAGAGATGAAAATAAAATATTTCAAACAACGTGGAGGCTATGAATTAGAGGAAAAGATGAAGTTAGAAAAAGGCCTCAACAAATTTAAGATATTTGAAAGCAAAAATTAGAGAAGGTAACAAGTCATTTTGATGACAAAAATGTTTTTGAGAGAGGAGGAAATGGAGTAGTATATAAAGGAGTTTTGGAAAACCAAGATGATGTTGCCATAAAGAAACCTAAGATTATCAATGAGGATTTTAAAAAATAATTTGGAACATAGACACATATTCTATCATATGTTAACCATGTCAAAATAGTCAAGCTCTTGGGTTGTTGTTTGGAGACAGGTGTCATTATTAGTCTATGAGTTTGTCCCAAATGGAACCAACTTTTATTTAATTTATGAAAATGAGAACCAAGCTTGAGCTTCCTTGGATGCTCGACTGCGGATTGCTTATGAGTCAGTTGATGCTTTAGACTACTTGCATTCAAAAGCTTCACCTCAAATCATTCATGGAGATCCAAAACCGTCTAATATACTTTTAGATATGGATAACACAACAAAAATTTCAGACTTTAGATCTTCAAAGATGATTCCCAATGGGAAAAAACAATTTGCTGCATTGTAGCAATTCACTCATGGTTATATTGATCCTGAGTGTCTAATGACATATGAGTTGACTTATAAAAGTAATGTTTATAGCTTTGGTGTAGTTCTCTTGTAGCTCTTTACAGGTAAGAAGGCTATAAGTTTCAAAGAATCTGAAGAACAAAGGAGTTTGATGTCACTTTATCTTAAACAATCAAGTGAAAATGGAAGCTATATAGAATTTATTCAAGAACTTATTGTACTTATTAAAGAATGTTTAAAGTCGAAGGGAAAAGATAGAACAACTATGAAGGAAATGACCAAGGAGCTCTAGGGATTAAGAACTCTTAAGCAACACTCGTTCGTAGTACAACACGGTGCTGGTGAAATAGAGGGATTATTCGATGGGTTGTCAAATGTTAATCATGTTGATTCCAATATTACTTTCAATATGGAGAGCAAACGATTAGACCTCCGGTGCGGATTTTAAGTATCTCGGGATCGAGACTCAACTATGGTTATTATAGGAGATTTTTCTTCCAAAGAATAGTAGGTCTAAAAAAGCGGGTTGTCTGGATAAATCATCACGAGTGTTTGTCGATTTACCCGATGATCGATGAAAACTTAGATTTCTAAATAATTTGATTTTGTGTGAATATTATTGTGTAAATTTATTTTCACTTCAAGTCACTCTTGAATGTTACCTTCTTTTTAAGGTTATTTTTTATTATCTTTACAAAAAGTTTTTATGTTTTTATTTTTTACTTGCTTTCTCATTTAAATTTCAAATAAATTGATTTGGTATAAGCAAATTTAAGTGGTCTTTCAAACCACGTTTGCTTGTAGTGATCTCCCAAATTTTGGTTTGACACAAATATTTTAAAAAATTTCATACCATACATAATTAATAACAATGCTTTTACACTTCATTAATTAGCTTCAAAATGCCACAAGCATAGTTTGGTGGTAAGAAATAGGATGTGTTTCTTAAGTAATCAAAGTTTAATTCTCAAGCAAGGCATACCTATTGAGCCACCATGCTTTCTGAATTTACTTGATGGGCGGCTCCTCTTCATTTACCGAATTCTCTACGCCTTTCACTGCAATTCCTCTAAAGAAATGAGCTCGCAGAATAATTAATATTATGTCCGACGTCACCACTTGACTGCACTAGCTTGTTTTCAATCTCATGCACCCACCTCAAAATACAATATTATTTAGTTGCATCTTTTATCATAACTGTTTTCGCTGTTAAATTTTAATCATGCTTTGTACTAAATAAACATGATAATTGAATGTGAAAAAAGATCAATTGTTACCTCCCATTGATATTTAAAGAATGCCTTGAACATCACTTAATGTTCCTTAATTCTTTATAACCTTCTAAATACTCCAAACTTCTTTAGATGATATTATTATTCTTGAAGGGTGTGTATGTTTAGGAAATCTAAAGGCCAATATTTATAGGGACTTATTACCATCACTGAGTCAATTCTTAAGATTGTGACAAATCATGACAAGATAATCATGTACTCAATAAAAGATATAATATGCATATTAAGATAAGATTTTGATTAATTATACACATTTAAATCTTACAATATATGGCCACTCAATTAAGACAAAGGATTGTGCATAAATAAAATCTTAACAAATATGTGTCACTTAATAAGGAAAGATTTATAAGCAAAATAAAATCTTTCCAACATTATCTCACTTCATGTATCTCATCATTCACTAAATGAGTGAACAAGATACATAAATCATGGCGATAGGTCCTCTAAACGCGAGTATTATCTTCCATGTATTACAATGTATCATGCTTCTCAACCAATATATCTTAATGAATAAACCTTATGTTTATTCAAGATCCAACTTTAGTGATATTTCTCAAAATAATGAATGTGTACACAAATATGAGAAAATATTATCATTGAGTTTCATTGATAACCAATTTATTCTTACAACAAAAATTACATAAGAGAACAAAGTCTCATTCTCTCTACATGATCCCTAAATTTCAACGGTGGCATACCTTTAGTCAAAGAATCAGCAATCATCAATTCAATGCTAATATATTCAATAATCACTGTCTTATCTCTAACACGTTCTTTTATGGCTAAATACTTAATGTTGATATGTTTAATTCGACTCCCACTTTTATTATTCTTAGCCATAAAGATAGCAGTTGAATTGTCACAATATATCCTCAATGGCGTAAAAATAGAATCCACAATTCTAAGCACTGAAATGAAACTATTCATCCAAACACCATGCGAGGTTGCCTCAAAACAGGTTACGAACTCAACCTCCATAGTGGAAGAGCAGTCAACGTCTTCTTTGCACTTCTCCAAGACACAGCTCCACCGGCTAGCATAAAAATATATCCTAAAGTTGATTTTCATGAATCAATGCAGCCGGCGTAGTCTGAATTAGAGTAACCAATTACTTCCAAATTTCCAGCTTGTCTAAATACAAGCATGTGGTCTTTAATCCCTTAAAGGTATCTCATCACCTTCTTCTCAGCTTTCTAGTGGTCTATATCCGGATTACTCTGATATCTTCCCAACATACCAACAATAAATGTACTGTTAGATCTAGTGCAAACCTGAGCATACATCAAGCTTTCGAAGCAAAAGCATAAGGAATGTTTTTCATTTGTTCCCTTCAAAGTCATTTTTCAGACATTGATCCATATTGAATTTGTCACCCTTCACAATGGAAGCTATATTTGGCAAACAATTTTTCATTCGAAATCTCTCTAAAACTTTGTTGGTATAGGTTTCTTGAGACAAACCTAAGATTCCTTGAAATCTGTCTTTGTGTATTTTAATGACATAAGATGCATCATCCATATCTTTCATATCAAAGTTCTTAGAGAGAAATTATTTTACCTCCTATAGCAAACCCTTATCATTGGTTGCAAGTATAATATCATCCAAATAGAGAATAAGAAAACACATATTGCTCCAACTAACCTTCTGGTATATACATTGATCCATGACATTCTCTAAGAAACCAAATGAAGAGATGACATCATGAAATTTCAAATACCATTAACGGGAAGCTTGTTTCAATCCATATACGGATTTGTTGAGATTGCATACCAAGTGCTCACCATTACTAGAGGAAAATCCTTCTAGTTATTTTATATAAATCTCTTCCTCTAGATCTCCATTAAGAAACATTGTTTTCACATCCATTTGTTGCAACGCTAAGTCAAAATGTGCAACCAATGCTATAATAATGCAAAAAGAATCCTTCTTAGAGGTAGGAGAAAATGTTTCTTTATAACCGATTCCTTCCCTTTGAGTGAATCATTTAGTTATGAGTCTTGCTTTATATCTCTCAATGTTGTCCAATGACTCCTTTGCTTTGAAGACCCATTTACATCTTATGATTTTTGCACGATCGAGCAACTCGACAAGATCCCAGATTCCATTTGATGTCATAGAATTCAATTCTTCTTTCATAACATCATACCAAAATTTTGATTCACTACAACTCATGGCTTGTGAAAATATTTTAGGGGGTCATTTTCGACTCCAGCATTAAAATCCGATTCTTGTAGATACACAACATAGTCACTAGGTATTGCTGATTTTCTTATTCTAGTAGATCTTCTTAAGTTATCCTCTTGAGAAACTTGTTATTCAATCGGGTGAACAATTTATAGTTGTTCCTCATTATTAGTTTGATAGACTAGATTTTTATCAACATTTTGTGGAATCTTCTCAATTGGTTGTCTAACACCTATTTGTGCTTGAGGGGTGTAAATGAAAATCCATTTATAACTTGAATAAAGTGATTGATCATTAATGTGATTCTTCTCAGAAACTATGTATTTTGAATGATCACTCCCACTAGTCAAATCATTCTCAAGAAATTTTACATTTCTTGATTCCACGATTCTAGTGTTGTGAGATAGATAGTAAAATTTATATCCTTTGGAGTTTTTGGCATATCCAATGAAATACCCACTTATAGTCCTTGGGTTTAATTTCTTTTCTTGTGGGTTATAAACTCTTACTCTAGACGAACATCCCTAAATGTGTATATGTTGCAAACTCAGTTTCCAACCTTTCCACAACTCAAATGATGTTTTTGAAACAACCTTGATTGGAACTCGATTTAATATATACATTGTCATTTTAAGAGCTTCAATCCACAAGGATTTACGAAGTTTGGAGTAGCTACACATACTCCTCACCATGTCTATTAAAGTTTGGTTTCTTCTCTCAGCCACACTATTCTGGTCCAGTGAACCAAGCATGGTGTATTGGGCAACAATCCCATTTTCTTGAAAGAAACTTCGCAAATGGACCAAGCACTTGTCCACTCTCAGTGTATCTACTATAGTATTCTCCACCTCTATTAGTTCTCATGATTTTAATTTGTTTTCACATTTTTTTCTACCTCAGCCTTAAATATTTTAAAGGCAGTTAATACTTCACTCTTATTTTATGTATATTAGATTCATAACAGACAAATGAGATAGGAATACTTTTCTTTTCAAACCAATCCTTAAATTTGGTGCAATCCTTCTTCATGTGCCCGTTCTTTTTACAAAAGAAATACTTCAATTCCTTCTTGATGTCAGGTTGGGTTGAATATTCTCTTTCCCTTTTCCCTTGACTTTGGCTTGGTTTTGTGGCTTCCCTTGTGTAGTCATAAGAACATTATCACTCATTTCCATCAACATCCTTCCTTCCTCTTCTACACACATGGTCATTAACTCATTGATTGACCACTTATCCTTGTGTGTATTATAGTAAAATTTGAAAGGACCATATTGATGAGGAAGAGTGCATACAATGTAGTGCACAAGGAAAGTTTCAGATATTTCCACCTCAAGTGTCTTCAATCAAGCCGCTATATCTCTTATCTCCATGATGTGCTCTCGCACACCTTTCACGCTGATGAGCCTTAATGATGAGAATTCCATTATTAGGGCGCTAGCAAGGGCCTTATCTGAAGTTGCAAATTGTTCATCAATTGCCTTAAGTAGGTCCTTGACTTTTTCGTACTCCTCAATCAAATCATGAATACCAGTAGAGATTTTGGTCTTTATGAACATTATGCAGAGACTATTAGATCGCTCCCATTTTTCATAAAGGTCAATCTCATCAGGAATGTTGATTGCATTAATAGCAGCTGGTTCATCTTTCTTTATGACATAGTCAATGTTCAACCAACCCAAATGAAGGAGAATTCTTTTCTTCTAGACTTTATAGTTATCACCCTTGAGTTTGGGGATATCACAATGCATATCAGAGAATTTTGAAGATTGTGCTACATAAATTAAATACACGCTTATTAAAAAAATTGAGGAAAATACCATGTTTTACCAATGTAAATCATGTTATAAAAAAAATATAGTGACATAAAACTTGCCTACTAATGTGTGTGTTTCATATTTGATTTTTAGTATTATTTTGCATACATTCTGTGTCATTTCAAGGGCATATTTTGCATACTTGCATCTTATTTTTATTGTGTTTACTATTTTCGTTCGGAGATTTGCTCTTTATACTTTTTTTTAACAGAATGTGAAAATGGAGAAAAATTAGAACCTAAAGACCTTGAAACGAAGATTCAATGTAAGGAACACGCTCTAGTAATGTCCCAAGACATGGGCGTGTTCCTTCGGCCGAAGTTAAACGAATAATAGAGCAAAAACAAGGTGTCCAACACTTAACACGAGCAGGTCATGACCCCTGGCACGACTGTGACTTGCCCAACAATTCCCAGATTTTGACACGATCTGGCCATGCCTCCCAAGCATGGCCGTGTGTTTCGCCTCAGCAAGAAACAAGGCTAGGTTGTGCCCCTGATACGGTCACTCCTCTCATCACAGCGCCAGACATGCCCGGGTCATGCCTATTAGGTACGACCATGCTTATCTTCACATGGTCGGGCATGGCCAAGACGTGCCACATGGAATGACCATGTCCGACCCCCGAACTAGCCGCTAAAGGTAGCACAGCTAGGCACGACCTTAACACGTTGATTATGCCCTGACGGTTGGGTTGTTTCCAACCGTTTTTGATGGTTGGAATGGCTATAAGAGTCCAAGAAGCCTTCTAACTTGGGGAGGAGGATTTTCCCCACTCTAGGAAACCCTAGACCCTCCATTCCAAGAGTCGTCAAAGAGATCCGTTTGTCGTTAGATCTTGGAGATCATCCAAAGACACTAACATCCTCACGACTAAGCTTACTTCTCTCTAGTCTCTTTGTTTTGAGTTGTAACTACTTGCATCTATGCTCTCTATGGAGTAGTTCTTCAGATTTTAGGACAAGGGAGTAGCTTGATGTATTGTTGAACATCTTTTATAAGTTTATTTGAATTCCTCTACTGCATGATATGTTTGTTGCATGATCCGGCTTTATTGTGCTTATACAATTGTGACACTAACCTGCACTTTTGCATCTCACGGGACTTAGGGATAGACCGAAAGGTGAACCTAACTCTTCGATCCATAATATTCGAGACGTGGGGAGTCAGTCATGAAAGTAGGCCAGAACATCACGAGGGGATGGTACCCCAATGGGGGCACTATTAGCTATCACAGATCATAATGGGTTTGCCCCAATTCGGCGTCACAAAGTAGAGGAGGGAAACTAGGGGACCATGGGGATCTCATGACAAAGTCCTCATGAGAAAGTGGTCATACTAGCAATGTTGCCTTGAAAGTAGGCGTCGCGTTTGGGTAGGCACGCTGGTTCACCTGCATGTGAACAAACATAGAGGTAGGAAAGTAGAATAGACTTAGGGTGTTAATAATCATCGAGGTGAATTCGAAGTCCTAGGATCATTCCCCCAATGCAAACTTCTTCCTCAACTACTTGTGTGTTCTCTATAGGATCGAGAAGCGCTAGAGAAGGGTGAATAGTGTGTGTCACTAACTCCTATTTTTCGAAAACTCTTTTCACGTTTAGAGATAAACATTGGAAATAAACAAAACACAAGCACATACAAATGCCTTTATTTTTAATTGGTTCACAACGTGTGATTGCTAGTCCAAGGCCAGCGGTCTTTGACCACTTTTGATGGGTAATCCACTAACTATCTCTTTCTCAGAAGAGAAAGAGATTCATCTTTAAAAAAGCCAAGGAACGGTAATACGTTTACCATTTCTTTTCAAGTTTAAGTACAAATGACAATAATAGAGAATAATATACCAAGAAAAATGGTTGCTTGAGATGAGGTTCGTTGTTGGAGTAGCACGACATCACAGTGTCAAAGCTTTAGCACAAAATGGAAGAAGAGAGGCATGAACAACTAATCCCGAAGCCTCTGATTGTGACTTCTTTTATAGGCCTAGATCGGTCTATGATGTGTGTATTTCATATAGGATTTTTATCATAGTTTGACACATATTTTATCTCATGTCTTATGCGTATATTCCATGTTTTAACCTATTCATGCTTCATTTAGATACTTTTCTAGTTCATAGAGCCACTCTAATTTATTTTCCTCGATAGGGCGCGAAAAGGAGTCAGAACGAGGTTCGAAAACAACTTTCTAAAGGAAGTTCAGCTCCCATGGCCGTGGCCATGGGCCGTGGTTAATTTGGGGAGGTCGTGCTCCATCTCTAGGAGTCTACAGAGCCCGACACGGGGGACCATGCTAGCTGGCACGATCCGTGCCCCATTTTCATCCTTCTCCAGCAGTCACCACGAGTAGCCCGTGCTAGCCGGTACAGGCCATGCCCAATTCTCAGGAGTTTACAGTGCTCAACACAGACCTCCCGTGCCAGCCAGCACGGGCTGTGCACAATTTCTCAATCGCCTCAGAGTTCACCATGGGCAGCCCGTGCCAGCCGGTAGGGGTGAGCAAAAATTTAGTTAAACTGAATAACTGATCGAATCAACTGAATTTAAAAATTCAGTTCGATTTTTTTGGAAATTCAACTTCTTTTTTTTTCAAAAAAATCAGTTAATTCGGTTCGGGTTCGATTTTGAAATTTCTTATTCGGTTAACCAAATAGACCGAATAAATCAAATTTTTCATCGAATCAAATTTTTAAACTCGATTATTTAGACCAAAACCAAAATTTTATTAAACCCAACCAAATTTTTTTGACCACAATTAGAAAATTTGGTTAATTCGGTTAAACTAATATTTTTCAATTCGATTTATTAGAAAAAAATTGGTTTGGTTTGGTTAATTCAGTTCAGTTCAATTCGATTTTAACCGAATACTCACCCCTACCAGCCAGCATGGGCCATGTCTGATTTCCCAGCATTTCCAGCGGGCACCATAGGTTACCCATGCCAGTCGGCAAGTGTCATGCTAGACTTACAAAGTTATCTAATTTCCACCACAGGCGAGCTGTGCCAGTTGACACGTCCTGTGTCGCCGCCCGCTAGCAGCCATAGCCCCGGACACAGGGGGGAGGGAGGGAGGGGGGGGCGTGTCGACGGGCATGGCTCGTGTCGGGCACCTGAAACTTCAGTATAAAAGGGGAATTTCAGATCTTAGGAACGAATCTTGATTGGGTGTCGTCCAAGGGCACCCCAAGAAAACTTTGGAGAGTGGATTGAAGGATATTTCGACGCCTCAATGCCCAGAATTTAGATTGGAGAGCAATCGAAGACAATCCATTACATTGAGACTAAGTTTTTCTTCCTTATTTCTGAATTGTCTTGATTGCAACTTATATTCATGATGTTTTTGGTTGTAGCTCCAAATTTATGGAGTAGACTCTTGATTCTTGGATTAGGGAGTAGACTTATTGATATGTAGACACTACTTGTTTAACCAATAGAGTTTAAATTATTCTTGTTCAATGATATGGGTGTTTATGGTCCAGATCTACTAATTGAACACAATTTTGATGCTAAAAGAACAAGATTCATATTCCACAAGGATTTGGAGATAAATCGAAAGGAGAACCCAATCCTTCGACTCGTAGAAACCCGAGACGTGGAGAGTCACTACTAAAGTAGATTGGTATGCCATGAGGAGAAATAGGCTATCATGGCATCTCGGGTGTTGTGGGATCATGTGATAGGGATATGTTGGATCATTGGAGACGAGAGAGAGGGGGGGGGGAGTGAATCATGTTCGAAAATCTTTTCTTTTTTATGTAACTCAAAGTAGTAGCGAGAAATAAAAACAAAAGGCACACTCCATTTTTACTTGGTTCGGAGCCCAGCCGACTCCTACTCCAAGAATCCACGACCCTTTGGATTGTATTGATGGGTTAATCCACTAAAGCTCTTCTCTCCGAAATACTTTCGGAGAAGAAGCAAACTCGTATACAGAGAATGAGGAGGATATCAACACACTGCTATCTCCTTAATATATGCAATAACAGAAACTTAAAGATATTATACCGACAGTACAAAGGATGTAAATGAAGTGTAGGTGTTAGTATGGTTTGCAGCATCATAGTAGATGATCTTGAATGAAGAGATGTAGTCATAACAGGATGAAGAGCAGGGAGTAGTTGTCTTCGGCTAGGACCCCGAGGGCTTCTTTTATAGGCTGCGTTCCGTCGACTGAAAAATTGATTAGTCGACTGATCCTCCTATCAGTCGACTGAACCCACGCCCTTCCTTTTTTGCTCTGATTCGATCCATTAGATCCCCGTAATCACGCTTGATCAGTCGACTGATCCTACTGATCAGTCGACTGATCCCTATGTTTACCTTTTCTGCGTTGATTCGATTTGATCTCTGTTTATTACGATATTTGATCGATCGACTGATCCCACTGAATTTTCAACTTTGCAAACTCTCTTCGATGCTGTGCCATATTGATTTGTTCGGTCGACTGATCCCTATGTTTGGTCGACCGAACCAAATAATCTCAGAACAATGTTTACCTGTAAAACAAAGTTAGCACTAACTATATAGTAGGAATTCTGCAACACAGATGTTAGACTAATATAAGTATGCATGAATTATGAGAGTTCGGACTCTCCTGATATCAACTTAGAAACCTCCCTTGGTTTTTTCAGTTGGATCAGCACCTAAGGTTTGTCCTACTGGGACACGATCTCACTACACTAACTCCAGGTGCTTATCTCAACTCACCTGCTAAACATTGGGTCCTTCAGATCTGTTTGAACTTTGCTTAGCATCGGATCGGCCTTCCAGGTCTTCCACTTAATTCAATATCAAGTCCTCCAGACCTATCGAATCCTCCTGCCATATGTTAGGTCCTCTTGACCCATCTGGACTTCCTGCCTAGTTCCATGATCTGCCGAGACTTCCTTGCCTAGTATCGAGTCCTCCAGACCTACTAGGGCTTTCAGAGTTGAGATCCTACACACTGGATTAGTTCATCAGATAACAATAAGACTTA
>JBBUKS010000060.1:3734882-3750504 GCA_038050645.1 Hedychium gardnerianum
TGGGAGACATAATCGATAGCATGTATGCATCACCATGATGAGTAGGATACAAATGATCTCATCATCACATATGTCTACCTATGCAATGTACACAACTAAATCCATCAAGACATATGAATCGTAATGCATGTCACACACGTGTTTACATGCAAATCAAACATGTACTATAATCATTAGCATGATATCTCACCTACAATACACGTCATTCACATGTTTACATCTACAATCAAATGTATAAGCAATGATGAAAATATATAAGGCACACATCACACACGTATCCATAACTTCAATCAAGACTATGCAGTAATAAATATCTAGGGTACACGTGCCCACAACTACATAGCATGAATCTACAGAATCTAGCATATAAATATAATTACATGTCACATGCGTGTCTAATAACTACATGATTACAAAACCCTAAGCTTGTTCCTATTGTGCACACCACACATGTGTACACACTATAGGATATGTAATCATAGAGACTGCATAGATATAAATAGAGCATCTCAAGTACAAGCAAGCAAGTATTAAAGCTCAGGTAGCATGTGAATAGAGTCAAGGTATATACGGCTACTATATCAATAAAAACATATCATGCACTAAGATCAATAATTATAAATGAGAGCAAGGGAAAAATACCCGCCTCAAAGTCATAGAGTGTCAAATATCCTCATATCTGACGCTACATCTCGTATCTGGATCTTATAAGCAGACATATGAAAACTACTTAACTGCTAACGCAATACTAGTATTAAACATACTAGCAACATTATACAGATTAAATATCTAATTAATGGATCGAATGAAACAAATTTAGATTTATAGATTCGTTACCCTAATCCATTTAACAAATCTCCTAAGCCACATATAAATTTCTAATCCATTAATTTCATACAAACCCTAGAAGTTAGGTCTAATATCTGTTACCAAGTATATGAACCCAAATTCACTTGGGGGTTTGTTATCCCAATTCGATTAACAAGACCTCCACATAAGGTAATCATCTAGTCCAATTGATGCCATCTTCCCATATAAGGCAATCCAATAACCAGATATATGAACATGAGAGCTCTTTAACATTACATCCTAATCAAAGATGGTATTCCAAGAGATCATGTACATTCAATTCAAGCATACCCACTTGTAGACATGCAAGAAGCAACATAATTATACAATTCCAAAGCTGAGTTCAAACCCTTCTACATCAATCTAAATTTGAATTCAAACCCTATAGTCCAAATCCAAGAATCTCAAGATGACTAAACAAGCATAAACCAACTACACCAATTCTGAATTCCTTAATTCAAATCAAACTCAACATAGCTACCTAAACCAAATTCACCATCCTTATATCTGCTGGTGGAGGCTGCCGGAGATGAAGGTGGTGGCTAATAGTTAATTCTGGAGTTTTGGAAATGGCCGACAGCTTTGGATTGGCCGGAATAAGAGCTTCACTAGTGATGTCCAAAACAAGGGAGTTGGATGGTAGGATCTGGACTATAGTAGTGGTTGGCCAATACAGTAGCTGAGCTAGATTAGTAGCGGTAGTTATAGTTGGTCGGCATCACCGTGATGGACAGATCTGAGCTCCAACAATGGCCGAAACAGAAATCCAACATTGGTCGGGACCCTAGATCTGACCTAGGGCCAAATTTGGTAGGATCAGAGGGAAGGTAATAGTGAGGTCGGAGCCGTAGCAAGGGCAAGGGCTCTGTGGTTGCCGTCTCTACCAGAAATGGTAGGAATCAATCTTACCGATGGCACTGATTGGTCGGAGCAGGGACCGCCAGTGACCGGCTTGGCATCGCCGTAAAGGCAATAGCGACAATGGATCGGCTTGACACCGTCAAAGAGGGAGAAGAGATCAGCTAGCCTCTCCGACGATCTCCCTGCCTGCGGTGGTGGCCAGCGCAACCAAAGAGGCAGAGGGCGACTGTGCTCTGGGAGGTGGCGATGGCCGAAGTGAAGTTGAGGAGATTAGTCGGCTTCGTCGGTGGCGCATGCGGTGGCGGATCGGCCGATGATGCAGGGATGATTGCGGGCGGCTAGGGCTTGGCACTGACAAGCGCTACTACCGCGGCTTGCAGCTGGACGGGTCTGGCGACGATACCCAGCGGCCAATAGTAGAGTAGAAGAGGGCGGCTGCAACGACGACGTTGGGCCGATGGTTCGACGGCAGAGGGTGATGGGGAGAGGGGTCAACGGTGTGGATCGGGGAAGAAGAGAAGGGGATCGAGTGAAAAAAAATCGGGAGAAAGGAAATAGATATGGGGAAATATTAATAACTTAGGTTTTATAATATAAACTTTAGGTTAATTAAATCAATCAACTCTCAGCTTAATTGATATTCCAAACCGGCTTTCTAAAAGCCTAATATCTATATCCCCTTAAACTCATCATATTAGCTTCGATTAAATCCAGAAAAAAATCCTTAAAATTTTCAAAAAAATCTATAGGCTTATTTCTTGATTAGCACCCATTATTTTATTATTTTTATTTGTCATATTTAACAAACAAAGCTCGTCTAGTTGATAAGGGGTTTAGTCAAGTCGAAGGACTAGATTACGATGAAACCTATGACCCCCTGGTAGCCAGACTTGAATCCATCAGAATATTGCTAGCCTATGTAGCACATAAAGGATTCAAACTGTACCAAATGAATGTTAAATCTTCATTCTTAAATGGGATAATTAAGGAGGAAGTCTATGTAGGTCAACCACCTGGCTTTGAAGATTTAGAACATCCAAATCATGTGTTTAGGTTAAAAAAAAGGTGTTATATGAGTTAAACTATAGGATCGGGTGGACCGACTAGAAGGGGGTGAATAGACTACAAATTGAAAATATGAGTTTCTCTTGCTTCTTACTAAGCAAGGACACACTAGTTAAGCAAAAATAAATAATGCATAAACAAAAATAAGAGGCACATAAATTACTTGGTTACAACCTGAGTGGTTGTTAATTCAAGACAATTGAAAGGTCCACTAAGATCTCCTTTATGAAGGCGGAGTAGCCTCTTACAAACTTTGAAAGCACAAACAATAAAAAATAGAAGTTGAAAATCGAATAGAGTGTGTTGTTGAACTAAGAGGACGAGACCTCTATTTATAGCAAACTGATTGATTTGACCGTTTGCTGACATGGCAGTCATGGGGGTGCCTCCATTGCTTGAGGATGCCTCTATCAACGTCATTGTCATCCTCAGCAACGGGTGTCTGCTGACGTGACAGTCATGGGAGTGCCTCCATTGCTTGAGGGTGCCTCCATCGTCACTGACGTGGACTCAATGTCTATCCGCTGCAACGTCTCTCTGTCTGCATGGGGGCGTCTTAGCTACTGTTTATCTGAGGCGTCTCTAAGCAACAGAGGCGCTTCGGGTCTTCTTTTCATCAGGGCGCCTCCATTCAATAAAGGCGCCTCAAATAGTCAACTTCCAAGTTGACCATTTTCAAGTTCCGCTCGCCTTTGGTGATGATCCAACCGTCCAAAGTTGAGCTCACCCGAAATCAACTCAAGCTTTCTCCTCGAGCAGACTTCCTCCCGACTTCTCATCCCTCGGATACGTCGTGCGCGTCCTTTTCGCTCCACCGGTGTACTCTTCTGTAGCTCCTCGTCCCTCGAATACACCAATCCCATCGACTCATTTCTCATGTCATCCTTCTCGCTCGTTGCATCTTTTGCTCAACTTCTTATGTTCCTAAGTTCCTACACACTTAGACACAAGGTATCAAACATACACATGACCTAACTTAACTCGATTGATCACATCAAAACTCCCTCAGGATACTTATAATCTCCTCCCTTTTGATGTTAGGAAAAAAAACAAGTAATTTATATATAAAAAACAATTGTAACATAAATTTGCAATTAAGTACAAAAAATTCCAATTAATCTCTCCCCCTAAACTTAACCCCTATTTACTCTCCCCTTTGATCACATCAAAAATATAGAAAATAAAATGAAATAATAGGGGGGAAATCTGAAATTTTTTCTTATCGGTTGTACATAGATGATCAATAGTTCTGTATTTTTGCCAAATTTATTTTGTAAATAAAATTATTTTTAAGTTATAAACCTCAGTTTTGTCAAAAATAATTTGAAAATTAATTTTAATTTTTGAAAAATCTAGAAAAATTTTGTCAATGTGAAATAGAACTAGTTGGATCATAATAAAAAATTTCATGAGAAACCTATTTTTTTATAACAGAAATAAATATTTTTGTACAGAAGTAGTTATTTTTGAAATTAAAGGCTTAAAATTTGATTTTTACTTCTAAAAATTTTGCTATTTTTTTTTAACATTGAGAATGTAACGTTTATCTACAGAAAAATAAAGTTTTTTAAAAACCAATCTCTAAAAAATTTTAATTTAAAGAAATTCAGTTTTCGTTAAAAAATTCATAAAAACTTATTTATCATTCAAAAAATTCTGAAAGTTTTTCTAATAGCAAATAACATTTTTTTTTATCACCAGGAAATTTCAACCAAATTAAAATCAAACAGAAAGTTTACTAAAAAATAACTTTACAAAAAAAATACAAGCACATTAAATTTCTGGCATGCAAGTAATGGCAACTTAATAGGCTAAACATGATTTTGGAACCCAAAATAAATTTCTACCTACAAGATTTATCAAGTATTTTCTAGGAATATTATTTTCTGACACTTTTGTAATTTGACTCCTATGATTTATTAAATACCAATTAAGCCCTCCAAAATATCTAGAATTTTGAATTCGTGATAATTTTAAATTTGAACATGCAAAACCCTTTTTCAATATTTTTATTTGTTCTTTTAAATTTTTATTTTCTATCTTAAGTTTCTCAAAATCTTCTAATAGGCATGCATAAACTTTCTTTGAATTTACATATTTGTTCTTATTTTTTCATAAAGATTTACTTAACATCTTAATAGCATCGTAAAGTTGATTGGAGGGGAGGTTACGTACCTCACTTACTGTGCTAGACTCATAGTTCGAGGCTTCCCCTTCATTGATGCTCTTATCTGAAGTGACTTCATCATCTTCTGGTAGGTGGTTAGCCTTCAAAGCTAGCTCGGCGTATTCTTCTATTTCGGACTCTTCTGAAGATGAGTCGCTCTACGTCGCTTTGAGATTCTTCTTCTTAGCTTTTCTTGAGCCTTTGTCCTTTTCTCTTTACTTTTCAATTTTGGACAGTTGTCCTTGATGTGCCCTTCTTCATCATAGTTATAGCACCTCACTTTCCTTCTTCCTCGTAGAAGCTTTTTATCTTGTGTCTTACCAAAATTGTTAGAATTAAAAAACTTTTTAAATTTTCTTACCATATAGGCTTCTTCATCTTCGTCAGGTGAAGTTTTTGAATTTGTCTCATTCCTCTTTGCTTGCAAGGCTAAGTTCTAGTTTGAAGTGTCCTTGTCTTTTAGACCTACACATATAGACTCATGAAACTCCAATGTTGATAATAAATTGTCTAACGTACTTACCTCTAGATTCTTTGAGATGTAATAGGAGTCAACAATGGAAAATCATATCGGGGTTCTTGGAAATACATTTAACATAAATCGTTGAGAGTCTCGATTAGTTACCATTTCTCTGAGATACGTGAGACCGGTTATAAGCTCCTTGATCCTTGCATGCAAATTGGCAACTGACTCACCTTTCTCTAGTTGGAGGTTACTCAGTCTGTTTCGGAGCACATCACGTCTAGCCATCTTAGTTTTCGAGGTTCCTTCATGAAGCTCCAGGAATTTCTCCCAGAGTTCTTTGACGGAGTTGTAGGCGCCGATTCGATTGAGCTCTTGAGGTGGTACTATGCTCAGAAGGTAAAACTCGGCTTTACCGTTTGCCATGAGCTCGGTTTGCTGCTTCTTATTCCATAGATGCTCTCTTTTTTCGTCTCTATTTCCATCTTTGGGTGCTTCAAAATCATATTTCATGATTAACAATATATCAAAATTAGTCTTAAAAAATACCTCCATTTGACGCTTCCATAGCATGAACTCCCCCTCGAACTTTGACGGGTAGATACTTGATCTGACCATCTTCTTATTCCTTTAGTTGGCGATTAGTCCTTCCAAAGTGGTTAGGCTCTGATACCACTTGTAGGATCGGGTGGACCGGCTAGAGGGGGTGAATAGCCTTCAAATTAAAAATATGAGTTTCTCTTGCTTCTTACTAAGCAAGGATACACACTAGTTAAGCAAAAATAAATAATGCATAAATAGAAATAAGAGGCACAGGAATTACTTGGTTACAACTTGGGTGGTTATTAATCCAAGATAATTGAAAGCTCCACTAAGATCTCCTTTGTGAAGGTAGAGTAGCCTCTTACAAACTTTGAAAGCACAAAAAATGAAAAGCAAAAGTTGGAAATCGAATACAGAGTGTGTTGTTGAACTAAGAGGACAAGGCCTCTATTTATAACAAATTGATCGATTTGACCATTTGCTAATATGATAGTCATGGGGCACCTCCAATGCTTGAGGGTGCCTCTATCAATGTTGTCATCATTCTCAACGTCGGGCGTCTGCTGATGTGGCAGTCATGGGGGCGCCTCTATTGCTTGAGGGCGCCTCTATCGTTGCTGACATGGACTCAGCGTCTATCCACTGCAATGTCTCTCTATCTGTATGGGGGTGCCTCCATTGAGCTAAGGCTCCTCGGCTACTGTTTATCTAAAGCGCCTCCAAGCAAAAGAGGTGCCTCAGGTCTTCTTTTCATCAGGGCGCCTCCATTCAATGGAGGCACCTCAAATGGTCAACTTCCGAGTTGACCATTTTCAAGCTCCACTCGCCTTGAGTGATGATCCAGTCATCCAGAGTTGAGCTCACCCAAACTCAACTCAGGCATTTTCATCGAGCAGACTTCCTCCCAGTTTTTTGTCCCTCGGATACATCGCGTGCATCCTTCTCACTCTACCGGTAAACTCTTCCGCAACTCCTTGTCCCTCGAATACACTAAGCCCGTCGACTCATTTCCCGTGTCATCCTTCTCGCTCGCTGCATCTTCCGCTCGACTTCTTGTGTTTCAAAGTTCCTACACACTTAGACAAAAGGTATTAAACATACACATAACCTAATTTAACTCAGTTAATCACATCAAAACTCCCCCGGGGTACTTACAAAAATAAGCACCTAAGGCTTGGTATGAAAGACTTTCTATCTTTCTAAGTTCAAAGGGTTTTAAGAAAGGTCAAATTGACCCAACACTTTTTATAAAAACCCTTGGAATAGACATATTTATAGCCCAAGTTTATGTAAATGATATAATATTTTGTTCAACCAATTCTAAATTTCTTAAAGAATTTATAACTCTAATGGAACATGAGTTTGAAATGAGCTTAGTAGATGAATTAAATTTCTTTTTAGAACTATAAATAAAACAAACTAAAAAAGGTAATTATGTACACCAAAATAAATATACAAAAGAATTAATTAGGAATTTGGTATGGAAAATGCTAAAGAATTAAAAACATCTATTACAATCAACAAAATATTAGATAATGACTCAAATGATAAACCAGTAGATCTAAAGTACTACAGAAGTGCAATAGGTAGTTTGTTATATTTAACTGCAAGAAGACCTGACATAGTCTTTGTCGTAAGTATGTGTGCTAGATATCAAACTCGTGCTAAAGAATCTCACCTAACAAATATGAAAAGAATCTTTAAATACCTAAAAGGAACAATTAATATAGGAATGTGGTATCCTAAAACTGTCAATTTTAAACTAGTTGGATACTCTAATTCAGACTATGCTGGATGTAAGTTAGATAGAAAAAGTCCAAGTAAAGATTGTCTGTTACTAGGATCCTCTTTAGTCAGCTGGTTTAGTAGAAAGCAACACTGTGTTTCCCTATCTACTATAGAAGCTGAATACATAGTCATAGGCGAATGTGTTGCAAAACTATTATGGATGTTCCATACTTTAAAATACTTTGACTTAGATTACAAAAATGTCAAAATATTTATTGATAACATAAGTTCTATAAACCTAACTAAAAATCCAATACATCAATCTAGAACAAAACACATAGAAGTTAAACATCATTTTATTAGAGATCATGTTACAAAAGGAAACATTGAACTTAACTATATTGAATCTAAGTCAAACCTTGCTGACATATTTACTAAACTTTTGCCTGAATCTGAATTCAATAATCTAAGACGGCAGTAAGGAATAGGTTTTGTAGAATAGGCTTATGTTTTTCAAAACTTAATTTTCAAAATAGTTTTTAACTTATAGTTTTCAAAACTTATGTTTTTCTAAACTTAATTTTTCAAAATTGTTTTTAACTTATAGTTTTCAAAACTTAATTTTTCAAAATTATTTTTAACTTGTAGTTTTCAGAATTTATGTTTTTTAAAACTTTTATTTTCTTTATATGGAACTAGCCTAGGTCATGTAAGATATAGTAAATAAAATAATAATAAAATATTAACTGGAGATTAAGAAATAACCTTAGAGAAATTTTTGAGAAATTTTAGAAATTTTTTAGGATTTAAACCGAGTTTATTTGACATCTTTTGAGGGGATAAAACTATTAGGCTTTGAAGGGGCCTATTTGGAATATTAATTAAGTGAGGAGTTGATTGATTTGATTAACCTAAGTTGTAAATGATTAAGCTTAGGTTTAAATTTCCTAAACCTATTTAAACTCCTCACCCTCACCCTCACCCGAACTCTCTCCCTCACCTCTCCCGATCTCTATCGCTGACCTCTTCCTCAAGCTCTCTTCTCCTTTGGAGGTCAGCCGCCAGCATCCATCATCGTCAACCATAGTCTATAGCCAAGGTCGGGCTATGATCGAAGAGGAGCAACCCCGATCTCTCTTCTCCAATCCTTTTTGCTCCTCTTAACTTCTAAGTTAATAAAATTAATCTTCCTAATTAATTCTTATAAATAGGTTAATCTCTTAAACATATTTAATTAATCCATTATCAAATTAATCATTTGATAAATTGACAACGATTGATTAAACTCTAAGTAATTCCACTACCTTAATTAAATCAAACAAACACTATTTATCATATTAATAAACTAGTCATCCAACTTAATTATCTAATAAAACAATGAATTGAACTAATCTAATTATTAACTAATTAAATGGATGAATTAGTTAATTACCTTATTTATAATCAGGTTTCTTTTCTTTGGCAGCACAATCGTCGGCGACGGTCTGCGGCGGCGACATTCGAAGATGCTAGCAGGGGCGGTACGTGAGGCGGCAACGGCAATGTCGACAACAATGTGTACCGGTGGCGCTCATGGTACCTATCTTCTTCTCCTTCGGCAGCACGACAACGCCATGGTGAGAAATTCGCGGGTGAGGAGTAAGGACGGCGCAACAGCATATGCCCAATAGAGGGAATAGGAAGCGGGTGACATGACTTGTGGAGGAAGCGACGTCGGTGATCTGCTTGTGGTGAAGGCAGTGTCGACACTAGCACACGGCGTTGCGCGTTTGGGAAGGGGGAGGGGAAGGACACAATGCAAGCCTCTCGCGAGCGGTGGTGCCGAGTCGAATGCGGAGAGGCGACACGCGGCAGCGGTAGTCCTGCTGTCTCTCCTATACTCCGACGGCGAGGGAGGTGACTGTGAAGATTATGATAGTCGGCGTGGCGACTACGACCAGGGGGACACGCGTGAACAGGAGAAGGAACGGTGGTGCTTGGGTGAGGGAGATCGATGTTTAATCAAAACTTAGGGTTTGATAAAAAAAACTTAGACTTATACACTCAATCAACTCCTCATTTAAATGGATAATCTAAACCGACTTTCCTAAAGCCTAACTAATTTATCCTCATAAAATATTCAAATAATTCATTTTAAATTTTGAAAAAAAATCTCATAAATTCTATATATTCCTATAATTTTACTTTCCTTATTATTTACCAATTATATTATTAATATATCCCTAATTAAATTTAATTATGTCAAATTTTAATCATTTTAATTCATATCATTTCATCAAGAATGTTGATTTTATTAATAGAGGTGGTTCGTCTTTATTTATGGCATAGTCAATGTCCAACCACCCCAAATAAAGGAGAATTCTTTCATTCCATACTTTATAGTTATCACCCTTGAGTTCACGGATATCACAATGCATATCAGATAAATTCAAAGATTGTGCTTCATAAATTAAATACATGCATATTAAAAAAATTTGAGGAAAATGCCATATTCTACTAATGCAAATCATGTTTAGAAAAAAAAATCTAGTGACCTAAAACTTGCATGTGGGCTAAAATTTTAATTCAATTAGATTTTACTATAATTTTATAATAAAACTATCAATTTTTTTCTTAACTCCCGTGAGTAAATTAAGAAAATATAATTTGATATTTTATTCTAATTAATCATATAAATATAACAAAGATCCTGATAGTGTAAAATTTATTATGTTTATATAATTAATTACAATTTATGTCCAAATGTATAATTTTGCATAATTAAGGATGTTGTGGCTAAACCTCAATTATTTAAAAATATACGATTGGATAAAATTTTGACTTTTCTTAATCTTTATATAGTAATTATTTAGTAACACAATCAATACTTTCCAAGAGTGCTTCCAGAAAAGATTGGTAGGGCTAAGACCTCTTTAAATGTTGGAAAATTGGTTATAAACCAATAAATGTGTGAATGAGAAATTACTTGGATCGGTGACATGGCTTAATCTGAATCATAAGATTAAGATGGGAAAATCAAGTTCATCCATTTAGACGACATAAGTGCATCTTCGGATGGTTCAATCTCAACCATTAAATTCAAATTGGAAAACATCCAAATGAAGAGACATTATATTCTTTGGGAAGGGACATTGTGTTCCTTGGGAAGGGATGCGATCTAGATCATCGAATTCAAGTTGGATGGATGAGATCTAATTGAACCAAGAGGTTCTTCTGCCCCTTCATTTAGTATAAATAATATCCTTCACATTCTCATTTGATTCATTCCATTTCAAAACAAAGCAAACATTGCATTCCATACTTGCATTAAAAGAGTTCGAGAAGCTTCTTCGGTTCAGAGGTCTTGCGATTTGTAGTGCAGCTATCGTAAGATAAAGTCATTGTATCTTGGGAGACGATTATCATGTTTCGTGAGCATCGTGTGCGAGACAAATTCGTCTTAAAGAAATAGTGTCCAACTTGAGCCTCGACTTTGCCAAAGCGGTGTTATACCATCATTTTGCCTGCGCTCAGATTGCACCACCACCAGATCCTATATTAAAAACCAACCTCCTTAGACAGAGCAACGTTACCAAGAAGACTAGTACCTCAGGCATTAGCCCAAGGTGGGAGCATCAACAAGACTAGTCTATGAATAACTCCCTCAGATCATGTCTTCTCGTGTCTCCTTATAATTGCTATTAAACTTAATTATTCAAATATTAATATTCATAAGCCAAAAAATTTCTACTTAATTTGCATATATAATTTGTAAGCGTAACATCAAATCACATGTATAACAAGGAAAAATTCACAACAATTGATATATCACATGTAAATTTATTCCAAGAAAATCAATATTCATAATTTTAGAAGGATAATTTTTCCAAATTCCAAACTTCGTACATGCAAATCATATGTATATCAAGAAAGAATTCACAATAATTGATGTATCCTATGTAAATTTATTCTAAGAAAATCAATATTTATAATTTTGGAAGGACAATTTTTTCAAATACCAAATTTTGAAATTTCAAAAAAAAAATAATGATATCACATGATATACATACCCAAACCCCTTAGACTTTGGTTGATTTTTCAAAAATTAGAAAATTACATGAACACGTTTTTAAAAAAAATACTTGATTAAGAAATATATCAAGATGAAGGTAAAAGTGGGTATGATACCAACTATTAGAATTTATATTATGCTCTGTACTAAATAAATATGATAACTGAATGCGGAAAATAATGAATCGATTGTTACTTCTAACCATTGATATTTGAAGAACGCCCTGAATACCACTTTTGCTGCTTAATGCTTTAGAGCCTTCTAAATACTCCAAACCTCTTCTATAGATGGTTATATTATTCTTGAAAAGGTGTATATTTAGGGACCCTAAATGCCACTATTTATAGGGACTCATTACCATCATTGAGTCAATCCTTAAGATTGTGACAAATCATGACTAGATAGATAATCATGCACTCAATAAAAAATATGATATGCATATTAAGGAAATTTTTTAATTAATTATGCGCATTTAAATCTTACAATATATGACCACTTAATTAAGATAAAAGATTGTGCATAAATAAAATATTAACAAATATGTGTCACTTAATAAGGTAAGATTTGTAATCAAAATAAAATCTTTGCAACAGCTACGATCTCGTAGCTGCTACAACATTGTAACAGTTGTGGATTTGTAGCTGCTACAACTGTTGTGTTAGTTGTAGTAGCTACATCCTCATAGATGTTGTTGGTGCTAGGAGCATAACATTTAACCCAAGATTTTGATGTATGACTAAGGTTAAAGTTAGGTTCATTAAGATCTAACATATTATTATCAAGTGTACAAGAGCAGGTTTCTTGACAAGAGGAAAAGTCCTAGTGAGTAAAGTTAGACACTAGAAAAGTCCTAGCAAGTGAAGCTAGGCAGTAGAAAAATCCTAGTGAGTAAAGCCAGACAGATGAAGTCCTGGTTGGGAATCAAGCAGAAACAAAGTCTTGGTTGGGAACTAAGCAAACAAGTCCAAGTGTGTGAAATCGGCTAGGAGTTGATTGCTTAGCAAACAAGTCCAAGTATGTGGAATCAGTTGGGGGTTGATTGCTTGGAAAACAAATCCAAGTATGTGAAATCAGTTGAGAGCTGATTGCTTGACAAACAAAGTCCAAGTGGAAGCAGCTAGGAGTTGTAGCTTGGCAACCCAAACTAGATGAGTCAAAATCTAGTCAAGTAAGTGCGAGTAACTTTAAATTCTATATCCTACTCATTACACATAACAACTATAGGGAAGCAAAGTTCAACTATTTTAGACGACCAGAAGGAGTCCGGGTGACTGGCTGATGATTACTCTCGGTGGGTGAAGTCGGAGGGTCCAGGCAACCGTAGTTGGGTCAAGGCAAATGGAGCGTACGGGTGACCGTATAAGCTTTCAAGCGATCAGGAGATGAGGTTACCAGTAACCCGAGCGAATCGAGTCAAGATCAAATTTGACCCCTCTATAGTTGACCAGGGGGCTTCTAATCGAATCGATAGCTCAGTTAATGTTATCTACCGGATAGTGTAGGATCGTAGGAGACGAGAGAGGGGGGTGAATCTCGATCATTTGAAAACTTTTCTTTTCTTTAAAATAAAAACCAAAGTAGCAGTGGAATAAAAGTAAAAGTAAAACACACTGAGACACAATCATTTTTACTTGGTTCGTAGTCTAGCAACTACTACTCCAAGGCTCGCGACCCTTGATCGCTTTCGATGGGCAAACTAATATAGTTCTTCTATCTGAAAAACCTTCGGAGAAAAAGCAGTTTCATATAAGTATAAGATGAGCAGTTACAATAATATGCAAGTAATGAATATACCGACAACTTAAGATCACAAGTAAGAGTAGGTTGTCAGCGAGCCTCTTGGCACAGTAGGAGCAGCATTTGCACAGATAGTCATAGTATGAGCGTGATGTAGAGTAGAGAGAATTAATGTTTGGCTCAAACCCCAAGTCCTTCTTTTATAGGCACTGTTCGATCGGCTGAAACCACGTTCAGCCAACTGAACCACCTATCCGTTGACTGAACCCCGTACCTTTCCTTCTTTGCTCTGATTTGATCCGTCTGATCCCATAAATCACACTGTTTAGTTGACTAATCCCACTGATCCGTCAACTAAACCACGGAACTTCCTTTCCTGCATGATTCGATCTGATTATCTACTATTACTATTTTCGGATCGGTCGACTGATCCATCTTATCCATCGACCAAATAGGATGTTAACCATATTTGCTTAACTGAATCTGATCTGTGTCATGCTGGCTTGATCGATCAAAAGATAACTTTTATCTGTCGACTGAAAACATAGTATACCATACTTGCTAGACTTAGATCGGATCTGTGCCAGGCTGACTGGATCGGTCGACTGATCCCAACTATCGGTCAATAGAAACTTCGATCAATTTTGAAACTTTATTTATCTGCAAAATAAAGTTAGCATAGGCAATATATAATAATAGAAGTTCAGTAAAACAGAGTTAGACATGTATGAATATGCATGAGTAAGAGAGATAAGACTGTCTTGATCTCAACTTAGAAACTTTAGTTGATTTTCTCAGTTGGATCAACACCTAAGGTTTGTCTCGTTTGGTACATGATCTCACTGTACTCCCTCCAGGAGCTTACCTCAACTCATCTGTCAAATATTAGGTCCTCCAGACTTGTTTGGACTTTAATCGCTCAGCATCGAATCGGCATGTCAGGGCTTCCTCTTGATTCGATAGCAGGTCCTCTCTGACCTATCGAATCTACTTGCCAGATGTCATGTCCACTTGACCCATCTGGACTTCCTGCCTAGCTTTCACGATCTGTCAAGACTTTTCTTGCCTAGTATCGGGTCCAGCTGACCTACTAGGACTTTCCAAGTTGAGCATCTTGCACACTTGATCAATTAATCAAATAACAACAAGACTTAACTTAAACCTTTATAAAATCAAAATATATGTTCGATTCTGGTGCTTCTGCACCAACAAATAGAAGTTGCAGCCACATCAACACAAATATAGGCTACCAGAGAACCTCCAGTCGATTGGGAGAGTACTATAAAAGGAGGTTTGAGGTAGAGCTTAAAAAAGACAACCCAATTCACGATCATTCTTCTCTGTTCTCATGCTCTAGTGCTCTGTGCTTTCTGTGCTACAATACGCTGTGACACTATGCTTCAATTCTGATCGGTAATACCTAAAGTAAATTTTCATTTCTGTTGTGTTGTTTTGTTTTGTTACTGTGCTTAATTTTTAGATTTTTTCTATAATATTTCTTCACCTACGAGAAATTTAGAAATAAGAATCATATTTTTATTATTACTACATGTGCCTATTTTCTACCTTGATTTAACTGTGTTTAACTTACATTTCAGATTTAACTGATAAACTATTGTATTAATATTTATTTTTGTTGTGTCATTACTCTGTTTATTTTTTATTTTTTAATTATTAGTTTATAAAATTTGTAACGTTATTCAACCTCCACTCTAGCATCGAGTTTGATCCTACAGCTACTACAATGTGATGGGATTTAGGCGGGAAAAAGATGGTATCTGTGTCATTTTTATAGGAGGATGAGGCGCTTTTTTGGTAAAAAAAAAATCAAAGTGGAGTACTACTTTGATGATTCGGAAGATGAGAGGCGCTCTTATGATTTTTGCTCAAAAATAAAAGGGATTTAGATGGGCATCATCCAAAATTTTTGCTACGTCTCACGTCGATGTCGAGTAGATCATGTTAGAGCTAGAGCTGTCAGACGGGCCTACCCATGGCAGGGCAGGCTAAACCGTGGTGGACCAACCATTTGACGGGGTGGGCGGGCTGACCTGTCATCTTGACGGGTTAGGAAATCCCCAACTCAACCCAACCCAAGGCGGGTATATATATATAGTTTTGATACCCTACACACCCTTATATGGGAGACTATTGGTGA
>JBBUKS010000060.1:3760400-3771112 GCA_038050645.1 Hedychium gardnerianum
AGAACTTGAGCACTCAACCGTAAGCGTAGAATCAAGGGGTCACAAGACCTCACACAAGTAAGGTTGTTAAAAAAAAAAGGCACTCACACAAGACCTCACACAAGTAAGGTCGTTAGATCCTGAGGGAAGGGGTTTTGATCATCCAATCGCAATCAAAATAGGGGATCTGGTGCAGGCCCGAGGCAGATCCCGACTAAAAAAGGCACTCAATTTCTGAGGGGACGTCGCAAATACATCAAGTCGACGTGGCCCCTTCAAAAGATACCAATGGTCAAGTCTTCATCAGCACCACCCGATCGAGGAAATCCGAACCCCGCACCCACCTACCTGGGCTTTAGCTCAACAAGCTAACTCTCGGAATCAAGTTCGCCGAGGGAAATAGAAGCCCAACCCTACGGAGCCTCTAAAGAGCCATGTACCCGATCCACGTTGGCTATTGCGACTTAGAAAACTAGCTGAAGTGATAAGAGAAGGAGGAGTGGGGAGGCCACGACCTGAGGATGGGAAGGTCGTGTTGTAGTCGAAACCAAGAGCACCCCACTCTTCAATTGCTCCTATATACGAAGGCAAACCCCAAGAGGTAAGAGGATGACTTTATTTCAAACTTTGGTTTCTTACTACTTTAATTGAGAGATCTAATTTGAGCATCGGAGAAATTTAGTTACGATCCTCCTCAGCCCCCTTTCTCACTCTTTTCTTTGAGCGTAGGTTTGTAATATACGTCAACATCCTTCCCCTTCACATGACTGTCGACTGATCCCTTGGCGTCGACCCAACAAGCGGTCGACCCATTGGAATAGACCCGGTAAGTACTAGTCAAGGTGATACCAACTCGACATGACTTTCACGTCCTCCTGAACCGGATCTCAGTCGGAACAAGATGTAATAATGCTGGTAGAACTCTGAACTTCGTTTGTGTCACTGATAACTTTATTTAAACCTCCTGCAAAGCTTCTTCCCTAAAATAGCAAGATAGCTTAAAATTAGATTAAGAGACTCCACTGTTTTTTTAACTTTCAGTTTATCTTCCATGCTTGAAAGTTTACATTTTTAATTAAATTATTTGTCATACCTCTGAACTGTAATTGATTATATGAAGCAATTGATTTGCCTATTGGGTTCCCCATGGAGAAACCTTTTGTCACTGATACCAAACATTTGTAACATCACTTGAATGAGGATTCATGAATTATGTATAGATCAACTTCAACTCGGGGTAGGCGAAAAACCTACTAACTTCATCTTCAAGATATCAATTTTCTACACAACAAATTGATGATTTCTCACAGATAACTACCACAGTGGTACAAAGGGAGCTATTATACTTTTAGATTTATCCAATGAATTAGAAAAAGTTTGTCTCTCCAAAATTAATTGGATTCAAGACTCAAATACCTAAATTAACAAAAAAAAAGTGTCAATTCATTCAATGGAGCACATGATTAATTTGAAAAATAATTTTAAAATACAATAAAAGGGAAAGGAAGAGAAAAAATTGTAGAGCTACATTGATGCCACCAAATAAAATATGTTTAATTTAAATATATATACACTTTATAGTTATTCGACTAAACAAAAGTTGACAAGTAGATTTATAAAGCAAATTATATTCTTAGATCAATTTTATGCTTTTATGCAACAATTTTAATCTAAATATAATTGTACTCTTATTTGTTCAAAATAAAAATTTAACCCTTAATTTTAATAAATTAATAAATAATATATCCAATTGTTTCAGTCGAAAAAATTAACTAATGTTAACTGAATTTTTTTTATCTATATCTAACTACCATAACTAAATTATATTTTTATTTATTTAAAATAATAAACTTTTAACCTTATAAAAAAAAACAACAACAAATTCAAAATTGAATGATCAAATAGTTTCATCAAAACCTATTTAACAGTCTAAAATAATTTACTTTTACTAAAGATAATCTTTTTATGGATAAGAAATCTTAAGAGTTAATAACAGTACTCTTTTATTTAAAATGATAAAATTAAATTTATAAAAAAAAAATAAGTAATTTTAATATGTAAAAAAAAGAAATGAGTGAGAGAAAGAATTGAAGAATTAAATAGTAATTTATTGAATCACATAGTCAATTTTTTATAATACCCATTTTGCAATCTAAATTTCATATTTATATTTTAAAAAAACGCATATCTATTTTTCAATTTATCCTTTCCTTGCTTCACGCATTAATCACTTTTTTTTTTTATAACCGAGTATCTAATTCCCAACTAATTTAGAATGGACGGTCCACTCCTCCTTTTGTTGGCAGTTATTGCACAATGTTATCGTTCTGAAGAGTTGAGCGATGCTCTACAATAAAACATTATAAATATTGACGTTTAATACGGAAGGTAATTAAAGAGGTATTATACGATGAAAAAGTCAATAAAAAAAATAAAAGTGATAGTAAAAAAGCTACACCCCAGCTATTAATAACTCTTCCGACTATCAAAACTCCTTACTACCAAATTTTTTTGTTACCAACTGTCCTCGATTATCAAGATTTCTAGTTACCAACAAGTCTTAGCTATCAAAACTTTCGGCTATTAAAACTCTTGATTATCAATAGCCCTTGATTACTAATAACCCCCGGCTATCGAGACTCTCGACTACCAAGTCTCCTGGTTACCCACAGCCCCCGGCTATTAGAACTCCCGGTTATCAAACTCTCAACTACCAACAACCCCCGGTTCCTGACGAATGGCAGCCCCAACTACCTTGCATCCTCGGTTCTCCGCGGTTCCCTGGCTTCGGGCGAGCCTATCTCTTTATGATTCTCCGATTTATACAGTTTTTTTTACATAACTCGGAATGGATAGCTGCTGCTTATAAAAGACGAGGATAACATAATCGTTACCACACAGGGAATGCGGGCAATAAAGGTCATTTACTCCAAATAAAAGACTGATAAATGGGGCAAGGTAGCAAGAAAAGCGGGGTACATGGAAGGCATGGATGCCCACGCCCACTGTTTGCCCTCGCAGGCACATGTATACGCACATATACTCTCACAAACCTTAACTACTGTTCATCTTCTCCATTTCACCTCAACTGACATGAGTGTCGGAATGATTACGTCAGGAAGTCCCCTGCCCGTCATTCTAACCATTCCTTTCTAGTCTTTCTCAGGTGGATGTACGTGGGCCCCTCCCCAAGCTCCTCTTGTTGCCCAACGATCGACGAAAAAGTCAACACGAACGCCAACTCATCGATGGCTCACTCGTCGGCATTCCTAGGCAGGATTAAATTGGCCTCGTTTGTGGGAAGTACTGAGTTAAGATCTGAACTAGGATAATAAGATGAATGACACCAACACTCTCAACATCATCACCATGGCGACGAAGGATTTTAACAAATTGATGGACGCAACAGTATAGGAGGTATTGCAAGGACAACCAAGACCACCAACGATGTCTGCGCCTACCCTGGGAGGGTTCCATCTGGATCGACGGGAGCCCCGCAAGTACCTTGCCCCGAGACAACTTGGCTTGGGGAAACACCTCACGGGGTGATTCTCACCCACGTAGGCCCGTCTACAATACAATAATCATCCTTGGAATCTTTTGGAAAGATCCCGCACCATAACCCTCCAAAAAGAGAAAACACCATGCTTAGCGGAGCGAAAGCTTCTCCCGGTCCCTCTTTCTACAAAAATACCATGCGGGACGGATTACCTAAACATTTCTGGGCGCTGCAAATTGGGGAGTACAATGGAGCCACTGATCATGATGATCACATATGCAAGTTCGAGAATGCTTCCTTATTGTACCAATACACGAATGACGTCAAGTGCCGAGTCATTTTGATGACACTCTCAGGACCGACACAGAGATGGTTCAATCGACTCCCCACTTCCTCCATCCATACTTTTAAGGAGTTCAAAATTGTTCATGCAGTACTTCGTCGCTAGCCGAAGATATCAAAAGACCCCACAAGATATATTTGCCCTCAAACAGAGATCCAAAGAACCGTTAAAAGATTATCTATAATGATTCAGTCAGGTAGTCATGGACGCTCCCTCTGATACCTCGAAGGTGCAAGTCAATCCATTCTCCCAAGGCTTGATAGACGGAGAGTTCTTCAAATCTTTGGTCTAGAAACCTCCAACTAATTTTGATGGATTACATGCTCGGGCGCTCAAATATATTCAGGTAGAGGAAGCTCAGTTTGCCAAGAGAAAGGAAGCTCCAACTCCAACTGATGCTCCTACCCAGTTGGATCGTAAGGCTCCTCCTCTCCCCTCCCCTGCGAAGTAGAGGATATCTCAAACATAGAGAAGATAAGATTGTACAGATGGTGAAAATTGCCCCTGACTCGTTTCTTGAGTTGAGTCGATGGTCACCCGTGCTAGATCGGTATTATGCCTTCCATGAGTCAGATACTCACTCGACCCAAGACTGTCAATAGTATGCTTGGGAACTGCGACGAGTGGTGGATCAGCGAAAGTCCCCCTGAATCGGTCGAGCCAGGGAGGGCTCTCCAAGTCCTATCAACATCCTCGCCACCAGAATCGGGATGTTGCTTCAAATCGGCGATCTCCTTCACCGTGCAGGAAATCCCCATTATCAACCCGATCCCCGTCATCAACCTAATCCCAGTCAGAAGAGGATCGGGAGAAGAAAGAAAAGGGCAAAAGCAAAATTGATCTTCGAGGAACGGTCCATATGATTTCGGGAGTGGTCAACAGACAGGGATTCCACTTGAGCCCGAAAGGTCCATGGGCGAAGATTTGAAAGTTATGGGGTCAATACTAGTGGGGGAAGGAACAAGGCCCCAAAATCAACTTCGGGCCAAAAGATTTAGAGAGGTAGAGACTCCCCATGATGACATCCTGGTGATCAAAGCTTGGATTATCAATTACACCGTGAAGAGGGTGTTTGTTGACACGGGGAGCTCCGTTAACATCATCTTCAAATATGTCTTCGACTAATTACAACTTGAGGAGAAAGAATTACACCCGGTGAACACCTCCCTGTACAAGTTCACCGGACATGAGTTGCGGTCGATGGGTCAAATCAACCTTTGTCTCTCCTTACGAGAAGAGTTTACGATGAGAACGCAACGTGTACCCTTCCTTATCGTAAACACGGTCTTCGCCTATAATGTTATATTGGAAGCCCGACGTTAAGCACATTCCAAGCAGTGATATTTACTTTCCATCAAAAGCTTAAGTTTTTTATGGGAGACCAAATAGGAGAGACAAAGGGAAATCAGTTGGCAGTTGGAAGATATTATGTCAACATAGTCAAGACTAATTTTCGCAAGATATCTCGACTATAAGATACCTCAGTACAAGTTGTTCAAGAGGTACCGATGTCCCAACCAATCGAAGGAAAAGAAGATGTGCAAATCCATCCCGATCGGCCAGAAAGAATCACTTAGGTAGTTGTTGAGCTCTGTCTGGAGCTCAAAAAGGAATTAATTGTGTGTCTCTCACACAATTATGATGTCTTCGTCTGGTCATCAAAGGAGGTCACAAGCGTCTCCCCTAAAGTGATAGCGCACCAATTGAACACACTCCCTGATGTTCAGCTCTTCCAACAGAAGAACGGAATTTTTCACCCGAACAGGACCAGGTGATACAGGCGGAGATCAAAAGATTGAAGGAAGAAGGGCACATATGAGAAAATTCAATTCCTGACCTGGCTAGCCAACATAGTGTTGGTACCCAAGCCAATTGTCAAATAGAGGGTCTGCATCGACTTCAGGGACCTCAACAAAGCATGTCCAAAAGATTGTTACCTCCTCTCTCGTATTGACAAGCTGGTAGACTCCATCTTTGGGTGTGAATTTATATGTATGCTCGACGCTTACCAGGGGTATCACCAAATTCCCCTAGCTTCGGAAGACTAAGAAAAGGTTAGCTTCATCATTTTTACTGTGACTTTTTGCTATACTGTTATGTCATTTAGCCTAAATAATGCAGGAGCAACTTATCAAAGGTTGATGAATCGAGTATTCGAGCATCAAATTGGGAGGAACATTGAGGTATATGTGGACAACATCCTAATCAAGGCTAATCGGCCAGAAACTTTAATTTCAGACGTTGAGAAAACATGTTGTACTCTGAGAATGTATGAATTGGAACTCAATCCTGATAAATGTCTTTTCAGAGTCAAGCGTGGGAAGTTCCTCGGGTACATCGTCACAGAAAGAGAGATTGAAGTCAATCCCAGAAGATCTATGCTCTCCAGAATATGTCACCTCCTCGCAACTTCAGGGAAGCATAGCGACTCGTGGGTCACATCATGGCCCTGTCCCAATTTATCTCTCATTACGCAGATTGGAGCTTACCCTTCTTCAAAGTGTTAAAGAGGGTTTTCAAGTTTGAGTGAGACGAAGATTACGACAAGACCTTTGTGGAACTGAATGAATATGAGTCCCAACTCCCGATCCTCTCCAAGTTGGTGGCAGGTGAAAGACTATGGATATATCTATCGACTTCTAGAGAAGCAGTCGTCATGGTTTTGTTGCGACACGAAGACAAGGTACAGCACCCCATCTACTTTTTCATAAATTTGCTAAAGGAGGCGGAGTGCAGGTATACCAACTTGGAGAAACTATTGTTTGGGTTAACTCTTGCGACTTGAAGGTTGCAACTATATTTTCTTATCCATCTAGTAACGATTCTCACCAACAGCGATTTGGGTCATATATTGACAAACCCGAAAGCCTCGTGGTCGATTAATTAAATGAACTACTGAGTTGAGTGAATACGACATTCAGTATCAACCCAGAACCGTCATCAAAACTCAAGCTTTATCTGACTTCCTTGCTGAGATTCTCGACCAGGAAGACGAAAGAGTAATATGGGAAATCGCAAGTGCATGATTATGTCGTCAAGTAATAAAATATCGATCAACATGGACTGTTGATTAAATACTAATTAAGTTCATGAAGCTAGTTATCTAGACAATCACGGGGTTGTTGGAGTCACGACCGAGAGCTTGAGAGCAAAAGAGAGAGTTGAGAGAGCAAGTGGAGAAGGGTTGAGAGAGTAAGCTTAGCGCAAGAGAGAGTTGAGAGGGAGAGAGAAAGAGAGAGTGAGCAAGATCATCGAGGGAGAGAATCGATTGGGGGAAATGATTATAGGATTTCAGTTTCACTTCAATGATTGTAAATACCTAATCTATGTTTGGTTTTCTACCTAAATGGTTATTTATGTAAATAGACTATCCTATGTATCCGATGTGAACTTTTGGAACTACACCGGCGTTTCAATTCCAATTGTCCTCTACGTTCAAAGTGACAGAGTTGAAGGGTTACTTTTCTAAGGAAATCCCTGTCACATGATCCCAAAACCCCCAAGATGTTTACTCTTACTGTATAGCTACGAATTGGAATCGATTAGTTAAGATCTAAGACAATCTATTGCTCCTCGTGGCATACCGATCTACTTTCGTAGTCGACTCTCTATGTCTCGGGGTTCTACAGGTCAGAGGATTGAGTTCTCCTTTCAGTTCATCCTCAAATCTTCATGAGATACGAATCTTGTGGTGTTGACATCAAGATTATGTTAAATTAGTAGATTCAAACTATAAACAAACATTTCATCAAATAGAAAATATGCAAACTCTATATATTCAGACAAAAGAAATGTTTACATATTAATAGAGCTACTCTCTAATCTTAAGATCAAGAGTCTACTCTATTGCAAGGAAATTACAATACAAGGATAATAAAAGAAGCATTTTTATAATTGAAAATAGAGAATTGAGAGGAAGAAACGCTTAGCGATATTTGTAGGAAATGTCTTCGAAAAGAATCCTTACTCCGGAAGTGGATGGATCGTTTTGATGGAAGAAGATGGATGTTTTAGGGTTTCCCCAAGAGGAGGAAAACTTTCTCCCAGCAAGGGGGCGGAGCCCCCTGGTCCAAGATGAGTCAAGCAATGGTTTGCTTGACCCTTTTATACCTCCTCCAAACTTTCCAGATATGCCCCCCTTGGTTGGGTTCCTCCCAAACCAATTTTGACCCCTTAGATAAGGTTTTCTTGAGTTAGACTCTAAATCAAAGTTGTAGATCTTAAAATTATCTTTAATTTAATAGATCGTGAGGCCCGTAACTTCAACCAAGCAAAAATTTATGATCATTCGAAATTTAGTCTGCAGTCTGAACCAAAGGTTGACATAGGTCGTGGCCGCCACCATCGGGGGGGGGCGTGGTGGACACTATTTTCTCCATCAAACCCATGTTTTTACAACTTATATCACATTTTATTAGGTTGGACTCTAAAGAAAAGTTGTAGAGCTTGGAATTATCTTCAATTTGATAGGTCGAACACCCCAAAACTCCAACAAAACCGAAAGTTATGATCATTTTAAGATTGATCTACAGTGCTAAATTGGAGGCTAACACGGGTCGTGCCCGCCAACACGGGGGGTCAGTGTCAGGCATTGTATTGAGCTAAAAATTGGCCACGATCGTGGCACGACTCATGCCGGCTGACACAGGTCGTGCCGTCTAACACGGACCGTGCCGGTTGGCACGACCCCCGTGTCAAACACTGTAGACTCCTAGACTCCTCTTGAAAAATGGTCTTTAAACCCCGTTTTAACTCCTTTTCGCATCCTATCAATAAAAACAAACAAAAGTAGCTCTCCGAACTAGAAAGTAACAAAATAAAGCATGAATGGATGAAAACATGTGACATATGCACAAAAAATAGGACAAAATATGTGTCAAACTACGATAAAACCCAATATGAAATTCACACATCAAGGAACATGGAAAATTTTCGTGGATGGATTGTCCACTCAACACGGTAGTGACATTGGGATCCTACTAATCTCTCCACAAGATGATGTGTTTCAACTTTCCGTATGGATCAATTTTTGAGCCTCCAATAATGAAGTCGAATATGAGACCTTGCTAGCCGGACTACAAGCAGTCAAACAAGTCAGGGCGTCCCGGGTCATTATTCATTCGAACTCTCAACTAATGGCTCAATAGTTAGAGGACAGCTCTGAGATCCAAAATGATCAGGTACGATGAGGAATATTTGAGAAACTCAAGGTAAACTTTCAAAAAGTCATCATCCAAAAGATTCCTCATACAGAGAACCAGAAGATCGATGAGTTAGCCAAAATAGCTAGTACCTTGACCACCTGGACCCCAAATAATCTGGTAACTCAAACTTTGTAGATTGCTCAAATTGATCGAATAGCAAACCTCGACACGCTTGTTGATTGGAGAAACCCTATTATCACCTATCTAGAACATGGGGTTCTGCCTTCTGATCCAGAAACTGCTCAGCTACTCAAAAGAGGGCCCCGCGATTCACCTTAGTCGAGGATATGTTATATCGTCGATCCTTCTCTCGCCCTCTCCTTAAATGCCTTAGTCGAATGACGCTGATTATGTAATGCAGGAGATTCATGAAGGTATTTGTAGAAACCATATCGAAGGACAGATGCTAGCTCGCAAAATATTATTGGCCAAAAACTTCTGGCCAACCCTACAGGCGGATACTGCTCAGTTCGTGGCTGCCTATATCCCCTGCCAAAAGTACCAGAATCTCTCTCATCGTCTGATGGAATTCTTGAAAACCTCTACCGTATCCTATATGTTTGACCAACGGGGCATGGATATCGTGAGTCTTTTTTTAGTTGGGCCTCGATAGAAGAAGTTTCTCCTGGTGACAGTGGATTACTTCTCCAAATGGGTGGAGGTTGCCTCATTGGCTCGGATCACAGAGAAGGTGGTCAAGCAGTTTCTATGGCAAAACTAGTATGTCGATTTGGTATACCGCACAAACTCGTCTCTAATAATGGTCGATAGTTTCAAGGTCGTCAACTAAAGGAATGTTACGAAGGGCTTGGTATCCGACAAGCCTTCACCTCAGCGGCATACCCACAGAGCAATGGACATGTGGAGGTGGTGAATCGAGAGATAGTTCATGGGCTTAAGATTAAGTTGGATCATGTTCGAGACAGCTGGGTAGACGAGTGACCCAGTATCCTCTGGGCCTACAAGACTACTCCTCGAGAAAGCACTGGAATAATTCCTTTCCACTTGGTCTACAACGGAGAAGCGCCCATCCTGGTGGAAGTTGGTGAGGAATCCCTCCAAAGAGCCACCCATGGAAAAGTCAACGAAGATCTTCGGCTTAGCGATCTCGACTTTATTACGGAGACCTGAAAAAAAGTCGCTACTCGACTCATTGCATATCAGCAAAAGATACGCCAGAATTACAACAAACAAGTCATTCCCCGTTTTTTCAAGTCGGAGATTTAGTCTGGAAGAAAGTCAAGCCCATGGGAGATGTCAGCAAGATGGAGAGACTATTCTGGGTGGTCCGTAGATTGAGCTCGGGGTCATATTATTTGCAGGACTCGATGGACAAAAACCTCGACCGACCATGGAGCGCCAACCATTTGAAGCCTTATCATTCTTGAACTTTAGTATCCTTCAGAGCATATTTTTTCGTAAGAAATTATGTATTTCCTTTCTTTATCAATGCCAGAACATCTTTTTTTTCAAATTGAAGGTACTCTATCCTTTGCAAAGCCCAAACTCCCCTGACTCAGATATAGTCGAGGTCGAAATCCTGGCTGTGATATCAACCTTCCCTTTGCAAAAAGGGTCGAGTATCGTATCACCCCATCCTTTACAGGGACCAAATTCTTTCGACTCATACATAGTCGAAGTCGAGATCTCGGCTGCGATAACAACCTCCCCTTTGTTAAAGGGTTGA
>JBBUKS010000060.1:3771542-3784650 GCA_038050645.1 Hedychium gardnerianum
CAAGTTAAATCCTGGGTGTTAGCATTGCTTTGAGTTATCTGTTGCAAATCATCATCGAAGAAGCGATCGGAGCTAATCACCCCCCCCCCCCCCAAGCTCCCTTTTGGTCCTCACATTAAGTGCAAATAATGGATGGTTGCACTTTCTTCCGAGAAAGCGGGACTTTACACAGCAGACAAGCTAGCATAAGGGCATGCCAAGCCAAATGGTATAGGTTATAAAGTTGAAAAAGGACTTCAGCTTGTTGTCATTCACCCGGTTGACTGACAGTATCACATGGGGCATGTAACTTTTTAAACTGTACTACATAGGTATGGGAAATGTGACTTGTTGCATGAATATGAATCCACTAATACCATGACTCTGTATACTTGCATTAATTGTAACAAATTGGAAATAAACTTGTAAGAGAATCACACTACCGCTTAGGACATAGTATAGCTTATATAGGAGATGTTAGGATTGTCAACCTTTCAATACCAATTTCTACAAATGAAATACTCCATGACTGATTATTAGTAACACAAAAACCACTTAATGCATAGACAAATTACAAAGAACACAAAGGGAATGGTACAAAAGAAAAAACAACATCAAGCAAAACAATCTGATCTTACATTACTCAGAAAGATTGCTTGTGTCTGGGTCATACAGAGAATTCTGTTATGTTGCCCTCAAACATATCCATTGTAATCCATCAGCTTGCCTTCACTATTTGTGACAATCCATAATACATGCATGTGATAGTTTACCCCTCCTTTTATAGAGCACAGAACATGCATATAAAATATATCAGTAGTTACTTAGTCACTTTAAAGTCGGTTTGCTACTCATAAATTCCAGGGTTGAGAATCACTAGGTCAGGTTGGATCTTCGAATTGGGATAAAGGGCCATCAGTTGTCCGCATTGCTATCTAAGACACTATCAACAAAAATCAAGAATTTGGCAGGTTTAACAGGCTAATGATATCACCAAGTTGACAATACACTTGGTCAGGTTGATGAATCAACAAAGCCACCAATTTGCTCCAACATTATAGAAATAGCCTCAAGTCATTGCTCCCACGTCCCCTAATAGGGGTACACTGCCCAATCACCTAGGTAAGCTCATCAGGGATCTCAACCCTCAAACCCCTATGTAGTTCATCTGATAGCATGATAGCATCATAGCGCATTAGTCAGGTTCCACAACTCCAAACATACCTAAACATATAACTTCGTAAAACTCCAAATACTGCACAACTTACAATGTCCAAATACTAACCTCTATATATAGTTGACTGACATAAGAAGACTCAATCAAGAACAACTTGAATAGATACAACACAATCCATTGCAGAAACAAACTGACTGAGCAGACATGGGTAGGGGCTTTGTGCTGCATACAGAATTATAGTAACATATAATCACTTACTATCTAGGAGCAATTAGATATAGCTCCATTGAACGATAAAATGAGAGAAAATAGTTTACAATGGTATGGACATCTTCAAAGGTTAATAGATTTTAGATGAATTGAATCAATCAGAATTGATAGTTTAGGGAATAAAAGAATAACAAAGAAGACTTTAGTGAATGTAGTAAAAACTTAGTTTAATAGTAATAATGATATAGTCTTGTTGGAAAAATATGAATGGAAATGAATGAGGCATTAGTCCTATATTGGAAGTTGAGTGGCATTATGGCAGATTGATAGTGCATGAGAAGAGCCTGGATTACACCAATCCAAGAATTTTTATGTGAATATTATTGCACGCAGTAGATCACAGTCGGGGGACATAGTGTGCCCACATAGATCAACTAGCATTTGCCACAATTCTTTTTTGCATGCTTACGTTGTTTGAAACATGTCTTTGCATGTTCATCCACTTGCTTTTGACACATGTCACATGACCATGTAAAGCATGACACATGCTTTGCGCGCCACGTTCTTTGCTTTACATGCATGCCACATGCCTTGCTTGCATGCATGCCACTTGTCTGGTGATGCATGTTTAGATGTTGCTCGCTCATGGTTGGGCGCTCCTTATAAAGAGGCTTGACCCTCAACGAAGACAGAACAAAGACAGAAGAAAGCATGTGCAGTAGAGAGCAAGAGAAAACAAACGAGAAGTGAGGAAGACAAAAAAGAATTCTATGGAGAATTCTGACAAAAGAAAAAAGCAAAATAGAAGAAAGATCATTCCACTTGATTCCCTCATATTTTCCTCTTTTGTTCTGTTATATAATTCTTCATTCGATAGGCATGTGATAATGTTCGGTATATATTCAGTTCGCCATAATAACCTATGTTAAGTTGTATTCGTGGTTTCACCGTTTTATCCTGAGAAATAGACATTTAGCGTGATCTTTTAGCATCACCGAAGAGGACGAATTTATTTTAAAGAGATTGTCTAGTTGTAGGACTCAGCATCTTTATTCTTCGGGCGATGCAATTCACGAATCCCATTTCGGCTCAGTCAGTCGGTGGAAATTAGGCTTTGGTTTTATTCCGGAGCATTTGGCGTCCGTTCCGAGCCTTCAGCATCAGTTTCACCAACTCATCAACTCGGCACTCGAAGTTCTTGGCAACTTAGCTCATTCAGCATTGATTTTCCCGACTCAATAAATTTCCACTCGGACTTGGGTAACCATCACCAACTCACCAACTCGGCACTCGGAGCTCTCAGCAACTTAGCTGATTTAGCATTGACTTTCTCGACTCAGCAAATTTTCACTCGGACTTGGGTAACCATAGACGAAGTTGATGATCAAAGTCAGGCCAGCAATTTGAGATAATTGACTCGATTTATCTTGACAGATAAGTATTTCTTATACCTCTGATAGAGATCCAACAAGTCTGGCATCTAATTTAGTAGAGAGAAGATCCACGTGGCAGATCTCAAATAGTTGAAAATTACAATGGCAATGAATAATGATCTGATCAGTTATAACTACATCTTATCATTATAATATCATGACACAGATCAGTACTTAAGAAAACATTGGCCCTCCGTAAAATGGTATTTCATTAAAAACAACCATAAACTGTAAGTTGGACTATTTAAGGATTCTATTGCATGTTATGGGGAAGTTAAAATATAAAAACCTAAATTATTTAGATATTGATGGCAATGCAATTAAATGAAATTAACATTGTTCTATAACCATTAGCAATTTAGGTGAGGGGTCAAATACCTTCCAGGTAAGACCTTGGCAATTTCTGCCCATTTATTTCCGTGCGCATGATGTGCATTCATGAGAATAAGCTGCTCCTCTTTAGTCCAAGCATCTTTCTTTAGCATAGGATTTAGATGATTATGCCACCTAAATCATAGAGTTTTGTTTTCAGAAAAATAAATCGTCAAACTAAACCTTCATTTAGTAAATATATTACTGACTAAAAAACACAGTAAAAAATTGTGAAAATTCTAGTTTTTCTGTTAAACATCCTAAAGAATACACAGGTTGGAGATAACTGGAAGCGAAGTCATAAAATGAATTCATAATTTTGTTATAGCCACTTAAGAACATGAAGAATAGTTTACAAATCATTCTAGAGCCCTTGTAATGATAATCTATAGTGGAAAAAAGACAGCCAAAGCCTCAAGTAAATTTTATGTTGAAATTTAATCAGATTATATCCAGTTAGACTTTTGATGCCATGTGTAGATGATGGAAAATCTTAGTACAGCCTCATAAAGTTGGTCTCTGAAAATGTATTTAAACCACTCCAGGTGCATGTCACGGGGTTTAGGTTAGTGATATAGACCACCTGATTTCAAGTTGTGACAAATGGTAGTGATAAATCTCTTGCTTAGTTAGGAACAAACAATAGGTCAGAGACAGGATGGTCAACCCAAGGTCTTCAACAAATACCACAGTTGAGAGATATACCCTATCTATGCACGATCGGGTTGACTCGATGAAAATACCAAAAATCTAGTGTGGGAGATAATTTTGGTAGGCAAGGAATCGAAGACAGTGAAAATGTTATTACTAGAACAAATTCTTAGGAATGCATTTTCTAAAGTTGATGATATTCATTTACCTCTCTCGACATTGTTTACCAATACGACCTGGAAGAGATTTTGCAATCACGGACCATTTTGTGGGTCCATACTTCTCTACAAGACTCGTAATCTTCTCATCTTCCTAAAATCACAGGAAATAAAAAATAGTCTCTTAGAACATTAAATCCTAAAGCCTTACCAAATTCAGAAATAAAGGAAGAATCAAACCTCAGTGGTCCATGGGCCTTTAATGAGTTCAGGATTGAGAACCTTTTGCCACCGATGAAGACATTGGACCTCAGTTCTATCAGGAAAAAATTCAGCTGGAAAGGCATGAAGCATGAACTCGTATATCAGATGCATAAACTGCAGAATTGCATGTAAATGCCCGAAATGCTATAGCTTATTATAATGGATGCCAAAACTTGCGTGTTTGATCCTCTTTGTGTTCAATGCCTTTTGCAATGAGTTGAAATTACGATATCTATTATAATTAAAGAACATTGTCAACTTAATAAACAGGCCAAAGGTATATATTAATTTTCCAAGTCCTTTTAACCAACCATAGGCTTCTAGCTTTCATCTTTGGATCCCACCATAAATGGCTCATCAAAAAAAATTACAAGTTTCTATTGGCATTTAACCATCACCACCAAAGAGTCTAATAATCATGAACCAGAAACCAGAAACCCAATACAAAATATCCCACTCTAAATAACACTAATGCTATGCATGCAATACACACAAAAACGAGAAAAATATTGAGAATCTTGCATCTTACCCCTACACAAAACTCCACTACTGCCCTGAGCCTCCACCCATTAAACTCGTTAGTAAATTCTTTCCCCTAACATTTGTTGTCGCCCACCAACTCTTTGGTCTTATATGGGTTCTTGAATGTATTGTGGGCCCGCTTCACAATGGCACCCATCCCACCACATGGCTATCCATGATACTTAGTCTTATTTTTGGAACTATTGTATGTTCTGCATTCCTATGTAAAGTGGATATGGCCTTCCTTACTCCTCTTCTAGCCTGAACTAATTAGTGCCCAGACTTACTAAACAATGCCCCACACCAGAAAAGATACTGAATATATCAAATTCATCTAGAGTTAGCTGCCTAATTTCCAACACCTTAAGGACTTCCCAACCTTAATCATGCCACCGCCAATTTTCTGAATCCAGTACATGGCTCCATACCAACCACCAATTTTGCTGCAGATAGGGAGATACTCTTTGGTAGATTCGCAGATACTAAAATGGATAGCCCACAAGGGGTTATCAAACTCATGAATGTCGTTAAATGTACCTACAAGGATGTCTGTACAAATCACAATCATTATAATATCATGACGCCGACCAATATATTCTCCCCTTTGCTTGAATGTTTGAGGTTTACCACTTCTAGCCCAAATAAGTGGTTTAACACCTTGATACCTACTGCCATTCTCGCCTCTAAAATATCTACCAACAACATTGTAATCTCCCCTTGTTATGAACTCTTTTTAAATTTGTTATGCAAAGTTGCAAACTGGACCTAGACCTTGGATGATATCATGGAATGTAAGAAGTGCACGTTGTTATTGATGCAACACCTAGAAGAATAATCTAACATAGATAACAGAAACTCATGGGAATTTTATTAAATTGAAGAATGATGAACAAGAGAGATTAGGGTTTTTTAAGATCCCAACAATAACCTATGTGGAAACTAATAACCTATTCCCGACAAACTTGGTAAAAAAATAATTCCACTAAAATAATTTTTCTCCTAAGCTATAATTGAATTTAAGTAGTTTATGATAATTAACCATATTTAAATCTTATAAATTCCAAAAACTTCATGACCCATAAAAAACCCAACTTTAAGATTTCTAAATTTGAAACATCCTAATTAATTTGGACAATTACACTAAACGAAGCTTATTTGCCATTTCTACATCATCTTCAAGAAATGAAAATCAGTAACTTATTTGCAAAAGTCATATACTATTTGGTGGTCTCAGCATATGTGAATAGCACAACATTGTTACCAATGGCTTCTCCATGGAGGATTCCTACTAGACAAGAACCCATCAATATTGTCCCTTATCCATTTCTTTTGCTAACACCCACTACCTTACTACACTCTTGATGCAGCAAAAATCCATCACCGCACCAAAGAGCGATGACGAAGCTTCTCCTCATGACGTGGATTGCTCTGCATAGATTAACACGCGTCAAAGGGGGCTTGCCAGGAGTTGACCCGGCGAGGCCCCTCCAATGCATAAGTCACCATGATGTCCCAATGGTAGAATAAAAAGAGAGAGTAAAAAAGAAAGAAAAGTTGAGAGAACCTCCTCTCACGGAGCATATACCTGGATATTTATAAGTGCAAGAGGGAGGCAAAATACATGTAGAGATCTTGGAAAAGTGGAAAAGAGATCATGGGAAAGTGGGGATCATGGCCCATGTCTGCTTATGGCCTATCGAGCCCGGCTAAAAGAGATCGACCAGACTGGAGGGCTCGGTCTAGTGACTTGACTCGGAGTGAAACAACGACTCGAACTAGCTCGGCAGCTCGGCTAGGAGTGGTTAGACCAAGCGTGACTCGGATACTAGTGACTATTATCCGACTCAACATGATGACTTGGTCAGATTTGGGTGGGGCCATGTAGGCATGTCTTGCTGACCTACAGTGGGATTGATATCAACAGTAACAAGTCTAAAGAGCTTGAACGATAACAACATTCTACACATACGTCAACGCATACTCCTAGGAGCACAAGAGATGCCAAGTAGATCCTTACCCGCAAGTATCATGTGACGAGACATTACACGGTCATGAATGGCCTGATATTCCCAATTTACTCCTCCATTATCTTCTCCATTACATATTGGATCCGCATTCCTCTCTCCAACCACAACCTCACTTAGATCAATTATTGTGTGTGTGCAGCCAACGCTATGCAAAACATGACAACGTCTTGATTACCAATGCTTGTTTTTTCAAATGACCTAATATTTAGGCCACTACATTCCATCAACACTTGACCACAAACCTATACTCATAGTACTCATCTAATCTCATACTCCTTGTGCAATAGTACAATTATTATTCCAATATTGCATGTATTATTTATGACGATGACAATATTTTCTTTCTTTAAACTCTTTATTAATTTCTTAAATTTAAGAACCCTAAAGCTATATTTAATAGAGAAGATAGAATAGAATGAGAATAAAAATATAGATAAAATGGAATCACAAGTGCAATGATCCACTCCTTTCCTTTGGTTGATTGTATTAATAGAAAGGAATGTAAAGCAAAATAACTTACCATGTACTATGTTTGGTTACATTAATAAAATGGAATGAAACTAGAATGATTCATTCTACTTCAACTTAGTTAGTCTACCTGCTTACGTCAAGGGGAATGGTTGCTAGCCCAACTAGCATGTCCTATCCAAGTCACTTTACTCACTTAACCCATATCTCTCACCCTATCTGACCCAAGTTGTCCAACATGTTAGTCTCACTCATGTATAGCCTAGTGAGTTTGGTTGACCCATCGAGTCGACCTGTTCAAGCTACTCAACATGGCCAACCCTATTATCGACTTAACAAGTATTATATCAAAATGTGTCATATAAACCGTACATGAGATCAGTGTTTAAATGTAGCAAATTGGGTAAAGATAAAAGCCCTTGGATGCAAGAATTTGTGACCAAAACCAAATTTAAAAAGTGAAAGATTTCATGTTTGGCTGCTTTAGAGGGCCTAAAAGGAATAAATCAAAACCTAAACATTAATAAAAAACTTAAATTAAAACCTAAACATTCAATCTTCTATCATCATGAGTTTACCACCGCTCAAACATCCTACACAAATCTACATGAACCATTGTTAATCTCTAGTAAACTTCATCATGGATCAAAATCTCCACTTAACTCGTATATCCTACTATCTAGTATTTTGCCATTCTTAGGTTCATTCTTAGACAATTCCCCCATCACTAGACAATGGATAACTTAATTCTACACCATTTTCTACTTTCATTATCTGTGATGTTGTTTTTTGATGCATGAAGCCACATCTATTTCAAGTGTTGTTGTTTTCATACAATAAAATGGATGCTGATTTGATGATAACACAATAGGATACAACTACATTCTCCTGTGTTGCCTTATGATAGTAGTAATAGTTGTTCTATTTGTTGACTTCTCCATGAATAGTATGCTTGTGACAATAGTGATAATATTTCTCAATTTTAATAGACCAATCATATTGTGTTGATTCTTTTGAGTTATATATATTATAATACCTGATGATTTCTTTGTTGGTATCATTTTGGGCACAAGTGGTACATTCCAAAATGATAAGACTGTCTAAATCTATAGTGATGCCTATAATTGTCTATTTGTTAACCTTAAATTGCAATTAATCTAACGACTATGAGAAGGAAATTCCATGAAACTTGTATGAATTGACTCTTTATTGTAGAAGGAAATTCCATGAACTTGTATGAATCACTCGGGATGGGCTGTTGGCTAGTGCATGGAGCGTTGCCACTATGAGGTCTGGGGGTCAAATCCTGGCTAGTAGTCAGGTTCTTGGCCTCCCCCGTGCACTGGTCACTATTCGGGCTAGTAGCCACCCATGATTTACCTCCTCAGTATTGGTCATGGATTGGCGGGGGCACTGGGGGCGAGCGTTTCGCCTTTTGCCACCATGAACTTTATTAGTTTCAGCAATTTCAAAGTGATAAATCCAAAGTTTTCAAATTTTTGACTTATCAACAAAAAAAGTAGTCAAAATTTTAATTAATCATAAATGCCACATAATTCTTAATATGACTATTATAGACCCTAAAATCCTAAGATTCAAAACTATAATCTAATCCCATGGAGCCATCATTGTTCTTAGGAAGCAACCTTTAAAAATTTACTAAAGAGTATTCATGTCTACAACCTTAACATTGTTTGCAATACCCTCTATTGTGATTTGAAAGTCTAATCTAAAACCACAAAAGTCACAAGAGCTACCTTAATGAAGAATGGTCACTTCATTCTATTAGAAACCTGAGTTCCTACTCTCATAAACATGTCAGGAGGATGAGTGATAATGATGCCCTACGTGTCCTATGGCAAATTCTTTATCAAATTATGAATTTTGAGTTGAAATTAGTGCCTTATTACTTATGGACCTCGAATCATCATCAAATAGATGCATCTACAATTTGATTAAATCACGAACAGATATCTCATTTAACAAGACATAATGAAGTTACTTCATAACAATTGGAAGTCATCGGCTTGAGTCATCCACATGTTGTCAACCCTTTCAGTCATGCATGGAGGACATAGAAGAATATTGACAAGTGAGTTCTACGTGGATGTTCATGGTCTCTCCATTAAAAGATAGAGCCATGACAAGTGCCATCAGCTCATCACTATTAAGAAGGAAAATGACACCAAATTATATACCATTATGAGGCTTCCAAAAACAAATGACAGGCTCATAATGGCACAAGACAAAACTTTTGAGCTCAACTGTCTAGACAAGACCGACCTATTTAAGAACAGGTTTAGTATGCACTTATCAACAAATAACATGACAGTTGGCACACCTATATGGACTTACTTTTCTAAATTAAGTCTACTCAATACTGTATTGACTTGGACACCAAAGAAATCGTGCAGATAAAACACCATAACTTCTGCAAGATACCACATGACTGGTTGAAACCCATCTTAGTCCAGATGAGCTGCCAATTGAGACCTAAATTGGTTCCTGAATCCCAGCCTGTAAGAAAAACAAATCTTAACCAATACAATTATAATTCCCACCAAAAATTTTGCATCCTTACCTACAACCAACAAATAGGCTTCCTGACCTTGAGTTTCTTTCTGATTTAGTTATCTTGCAAAAAAATTAATTTCATGCGACCAAGAAATTACTAAACTTTCTTTCATGAATAGGGTAAACGTATCAAGTCAGAAAAGGTTAAATCATTATATGCAGTCATGGGCACAATAATGCAATGGAGGTTTACACGTGATAACTACATTAATGTGTGACCCAACATGAACAATTAGCAAGTGATCAACATACCTATTTTCTTCCAACATCTTCCTTTGTAAGCTTCAACAGCTTTCCTCAATGTCTCATCCTATTCACAAACAATAGTTGTTACCGAAACTAGAAAGAAGAAGTTATGAGAAAGCATTGTTTCGAATGTCTCTGAAATTAATGGTAATAAAAAGACACTAAGCTTCAAATTCAAATATCTACCCACAACATGATGGAGAAGATGCAAAAGCAAGCACCGCAATTATGTGCATCTCTCATTAGGGTCTAAATATCCTATCAGTTTGAGATTTCTTTCAGTTTTCATGTCTTGGTTCCACTTTGTGGGAAGATTTATAAAGTCATTAGCAATGCCTTGGTCCTTGATTGCTTTGTCGTATCAATCGACAAAAATGAGTGGACAATCTGGCACACTCATATGCTTTTTTCACAAACACACAAAAAATGTGCATCTCTCACATTTAAGTAAGCCCTCTGCCTATGACATATTAGGAGTTTAGGGCCTTGAAGTCCAAGCATTGTTATAACCAAGGGTCCTAAATTAGTCTAATTAAAAAATATTTTGATAATATTTTAACACTAGAGTATTGGACTTAAACTCGGGAAAATGATGAGACACTTGCCTCCTGTAATGTCCAGCCACCCTTTGCTCGCCTTATAGGGCCACTAGTCCTCCTGGATGAAGGAATTCAAGAATATAAGATAAAGAAATCAGTAAAATAAACAATTTCAATATGATCAAGTGCAATTAGTGTGATATCAGCACAATATCCTTGTCTACTGGGTAAGTGGCTATCTGGATCTTCATTTTCTACACCCATTCCTGATACAAAACTAGTAAATCCAACTATATCCTAGATTGTAATACAAAAATATCGGTAATTTTCCTACAATCAGCCTTTCATACACAGACTGTGTGCAACAAGACTGCAATAGATGATGCCCCAATGGAAGAGCACCTATCTAGAATAGTCGAATCTTCCATTAGGATTACTATAACCTCTATCAAGGTCACATGAGTCCCAAGTCTCAGCATGCAGTGTATAAATCACTGAATTAGCATGCATAATTATTGAATTGATATAGGTAGTATGACAATGTAGAGAAAACCTAGCACAAGGTAGTCCGGATGATACTATGTTCAAGAAGCATGACTAAGCTAAGGATCAATATCTGAAGCAATTCTCATCAATCAAACTTCATATTACATAGACTTGAAACTGCAATTTCATATTCAACTCTGCAGGTCCTATTCAAATAAACATTTGAATTTTATTCTTTCTAAAAGAAGAGAAAAAATAATTAGAATGATGATTAATTGACATATAGTCTTGACTAGATTCCTATATGCACAGGACAAAGCTTCCAGTAAAAAGCGGACTCTACAATTCTCTTTAGTTTTCTTTCCATTTTTTATATAAAAAGGAGACTTTCCATTTTCATTAGTTCCTCCAGCAACAATAAGCATAAATGATCAGTACGAAGTTTCTAATGCATAGAATATAGATAAGCACGTATCGAACTGCATTATGCTAAGCACCCAAATTCAAAATAAACAAAAGAGCAGCACCTCCGTGACGCAGAAGTCCTCAGTGGGCTAGAAATAGCTGGCGAAACTCTCGACAAGCCGCAACTTCCATCAGAGAGGGACGAGCTCGAGGCGCCTGCCAATTGCCTGTTCTCGACACAACTCTGTTCCACTTTCATCGAGACAACCAAACCCCAAAAGGCCCCCCTAAAACCCTAACAAAGTCGATCAACACCTTGACGGTGGCCCTGGCAACCGAAGCCCCAACCGGAAGCAGCAAGTAGATTCCTCAATCCAAATCCATCATCAACCAACTCAGAGAATAGGGATTCGTAAAAATTCAAAAAAGAACAAGACCTAGAAGAGTCTTCAGACTCCACGGAAGGGATCGAACCATGGTGCTTCGAATGGAAATCCACACGGATCTCACTAAATCAATAAAAAAAAGGCGAAGGGATCGGGAAGGATCGAGGAATTGAGTCGCTCCCCGGAGAAGAGAAGCGGCGGAGGAGGCACGTGAGGCGCTTGATTCCGAGGACGGAAGGGAGGAAGCTCGCGGGAGCCTTTCCCGAGCCGCGAAGGATTTCGAACGATCACTTCGCCCGTTGAAGCAAAAGGGCAGGACGACAGCGAGAAGAGGAAGAGTTAGCAATATATAATAAAACAAGGGCGAATGCGTAAAGTAGCCACGGCGAAGTCACGGAGCCGTTAGATATCGGCGTCGGAAATGGGATGGTGAGGATTCGTGGGAACAGTCGTTAACGGGCGGTGTCGTTACCGTTGGGTTCCCGTAAAGTTTGAACCTCAAACGGCATACTTTTTTATCTATGGGCGATCGTGGGCCGTCTGATCATGCGCAAGGTAGCATCGGACCGTTAAATTTTCGGGTTTCCGCTAACTCGGGTTTGATGACGGTCTGATCGCTGGATGTCTCGTGTTTAGGATTTTAGGGTTAATCAAATAGTGCATTTGAACTTTGATAATTATTAATACGTTGTTGAAACACATTTAAATTTCTAATAATACACTTTTGGTCAAAACTAAGAAAAGGATAAATGGATTATAAAGAACATTTGGAAGATCTTTAAGAATACAACTTTTTATTAAAAAAAATATGTTTTTTTATGAACTCACTCGAGCTCTTCGTATCGAGGTTGCATTCTCAGGATCTCTACTCCCTCCACAGACCAAATTAACTCTCTATTATTTGAATACTCATTTTATTTGTAATTTGTATTTGCCCAATTCAACAACCTTTAAAAAAAATTATTTTTGTCCAAACTAAATTCAGCGATTGACAAAGGGCACGTCACTTAACTTTTAGACGTATTTATTTTCATCTTACCTCTCTCGTCGATAACTATTGTATTATATTAAAAAAAACAACATCAATATGACATCAGATTTCAAAGAATATCATCAGAATGAACACCCTTTTAAAAAAATTTAGGAAGATTAGATTAAAATTTTATTAAATGAATTTAAATGGGTTGACCTGCCTAGGCTCATGTCTAGTG
>JBBUKS010000060.1:3799144-3810694 GCA_038050645.1 Hedychium gardnerianum
TGGCACCAATACAAAGTAAGTATAATAATCAAAACATGCCTTTATTAATACAAGAATATGATACAATGAGTCCTTTCGTCAACCATTACATGATTGACTCTAGGGCTTCTACTAACACAATGATGAGTAGCAATCATTGAAATAAACAATCGAACAAATGTCAACTTTGCAACATCCACACCATGGGTCTGAGCACATTCTTTAGCGACAAGACGGGCTTTTAAGCTGGCAACTGACCCATCCGAATTGATTTTAACTACGAATACTCATTTGCATCCAATAGCCCGTTTCCCTAAAGGTAGATCGATCAAGTCCCAAGTGTCATTGTCATCTAAAGCATTATCTCCTCTATCATTGCATCTTTCCAACCAGGACGACATATGGCCTCACGAACAATTTTAGGAATAGAGATAGAGTCAAGTGAAGCAATAAAAGAACAAGAGGAAGATGACAAGCTATTATAAAAAACAAAGAAAAAGTAAGATAAGTACACTAACGTTTACCTTTGCGTAATGCAATAGAAAGATCATCGCTCGGGATGGATCTAATGACGAAGTAGTATGTGCAGGACATGAATCAAGAGGTTGACGTCTGGAGTAGACTTGAATAATGAGAGGCTTGACGGGAGCTGATTTCGGGACGGGTGCGAAGGATGTGATAGAATACACCAACAAATCATCTTCCTCCCTTTGATGAGTCGGAATAGGTGAGGATGGGAAATAAGGTACATCTTCCATGAAGGTAACATCAATTGAGACAAAATATTTGTTAATACTGGGACAATAACATCTATAACCTTTCTGAAGACGAGAATAATCAAGGAAGATACACTTCAAAGACTTGGGATCTAATTTAGTAACATGCGGATGAACATCCCGAACAAAACAAGTGCTACCAAATATCCTAGGGTTAACAGGAAACAACAACTGTGAATGACATGTAGTTAATGAGAAAACCTATTGTAGAAATTGCATCAGCCCAAAAAGGTTTGGGAATATTCATTTGAAATAAAAGGGCCCGTGCAGTTTCAAGAAGATGTCTGTTTTTACGTTCAACCACGCCATTTTGGGATGGAGTATTAATGCTAGAGGTTTTATGAAGCATGTCATTCTGACTCATATAAGATTGGAATAAACCAGACGTATATTCCTTGGCATTATCACTTCGCAAAATATGGATGGACGCATTGAACTTAGTTTTAATCTCAGCACAAAAGGCACAAAATAGAGAAAATAATTCAGAATGATTTTTTATTAAATATAACCAAGTTACACAAGGATAATCATCCACAAAAGTAACAAAATATCTAAAAGTAGGTTTAGACAAAATAGGACAAGGACCCCAAATATTAAAATGAACTAATTCAAAAGGAATAGTAGTACGTTTATTTACTCTAGGACTTGAACTAAGACGGTGATGTTTTGCAAACTAACATGACTCACAATCTAATGAAAACACCTTACCATTATTATGGACAAAGCTTTTTGAACAAAGGGAGAGATGGATGTCCAGACTCATGTCTTTTACCAATAATCTTCTTCGTCAAAAGATCCTGAAATAAACAATGATCAGGAAAAAAAAAGATGCAACATTTAAGATTATGAGTTAGTTGACTGACAGAGAGTAGATTAAAGGATAAATTAGGTAAATGTAAGACAGAAGACAGAAAGAAAAGGGGTAGGATTGATAGTGCCAGACCCACGAACACAAGACGGAGATCCATCAGCTAAAGTAATGGTAGGAGTATCAGCCTTGGACTGAAAAGTAGAAAAGAGACTAGAATTACCTGTCATATGATCTGTGGCATCAGAATCAATGACTCATTTGGAGGACAAGAAAACAAGACATGCATTTTGTTTACCTGAATCAGCAATAGCAGTGACAGCGGGAGATAAAGGCTTGAGTGATTCATATTTTGATAACTTGTGCAAATTCATCTGCAGAGATAATGACCGATTTATCAAAGGCATCACTAGTGGATGCAATATGGGCCAAGTGTTTTTGCTGATTTTTATACTGAAGCTTTCTACACTCAAACTTCTTATGACCTGGCTTACGACAGTAGTTGCACATAATACTACCCGAATTCAGCATTCGAGTCTCAAATTCCTGTGAGCCACCTCCTTTGTTTCCACTGTGACTAGTTGATCTCCTAGGCACATAATTAGTATTGCGACTCACCAAAGCCCCACTAAGCGGAATAGGTGCAATACTTTCTATACGGAGAACACAACTAAATACATCTTGTAAAGAGGAGACTTCAGAACCAAAAAGAACTTGTGACTTAGCAGACTCAAATTTAGGAGATAGGCCAGCGAGGGAAGCTCATGATAGCCATCTACTCTCGTTGGCGTTGATGAACCGTCACATCAGGGCTAAAAGGCAGCAACGTATTAAGTTCTTCATGTCTTCTTGAATGCCATAAAATAATTAATCAAAGGCTCTTGTTTTTTCACACGATAAAATATTTTGCAAACCTCATACATGCGGGTGAGATTCCCTTTTCTAGAGTACAGAAATTCCAAGTAATCAATTAGTTATTTAACAAATTCACAGTGATTGATCAAACCAATTAACTCACTATCAATACAATTTTGAATCTGAAGGAACAAACGAGCATCATCTCTAAGTCATGTCTGCTTAGAAACATCTTGAGGAGGGTCATCAGTCAAATGACCATCTTTGTCACTACTTCATAAATAAAGACAAACAGTCTTACTCCAATCCAAATAGTTGAAATCATTTAGCTTATAGTTTGTGATCTTAGAAGGCACCACATTCGTCACAATAGAAGGCTTATTTTCATCCATAAGAATTTATCCCAAGGAAGTCAAATAAAAGAAGAATCTGAAAGAAGATTCAAACCAACAAGGTGGCTACTCGGAGATTAAAATTTGAGACGACGACATTGTGGAAAGAGAGTTGACACCCGGTGCGGCAATGGATCATCACAAGTGCAATCGTGTGCATTGTGCGCCAGGGAAGGGGAGGCGCAACGACGATGAACAACAGCAGACTTCGTGCGTGAACAGAGGAGGGAAGGAGAGGGCTTTCTCTCCTTTGCTCCTGTGAGTAATAGAGCAGCAAGATGTGGGCTTTCTTCCCACACCCGTTCACGAACCCTAGAATTTTGCTAGATGTGTCTGAACCGATCAAAACGGAGACAAAATAGAAATTGGATCGAAGAGTGGAGAAGCAGGAGAGATAGAAGAGTGTTCGAGAGAGAAAGAGCTACTTCGATTCAATCCCTTCGCGCTTCCCTACTGCGGAAAGGCATTGGATTTCTGATGGACGGTAGAAACAAAGGGGTTTTGGCAGCAGCAGCTCTGGCTCGGCGCAACAGCTCTGGTTTCTTCTCTTCTACTTCCAAAGGCAGCGTATTGAAGAGATCCGGAAAGTACTTCTCTTGCTTCACCTCGGCGGCGACTTTCGCCGGAGTGCTATGGCTAGAGGAGGAGACGTCGAGGATGGAGGAGGGGGAAGGTGACTCCTTGACTAGAACATCAACGAAGGCAGAGGATGAGGGAGGCGATGGTGGTGATAGAGAGGTTCTCCTTCTCGGATTGTTGGAGGAGGGCGGAGGAAGCAGTAGATTTCTATAGAAACAAAAGAAGGTAGAAAGGAGCAGGGGTTGTAGCTGGAGATGAAACCCTAATTTCAAATTCCTAATTTCGAAGTGGCTCTGATACCATGTTATTTGAGATAAAAAGAATGCATACACTTTCTTGAAGAATGAGGCATATTTACATACAAACTAAGAATCTATCTTAGGAAACTATAATTAGGCAATTGACCGATATATATTAACTAATATATACACATACTATGGTAACCAATATATATAGATAATACCTACCAGCACTTGTCATAGTTTGCATCTGGTGAAAAAGAAAACACCAAACGTTGGAGCATCATTGATGATATGAATAAGAAATGTTCAGACTTAATTTTCTAATTGGCAGGATTTAATTTTGAACTTTTTGTCAATACATAGCTATTGGATTGAATTCTGACCCTTGACACTAGAGTGAAGGTACTACATATCTCATTTTGCCTTTTCTCAAATTTCTTTTTATTCCTTCTAATTACTTTATATCAATATATTCTTATCTTTAATAACAAGTGTCTTCAAAGATGCTTCTTATTTCAAATATTGATTCGTATTTCAAACAATAAGTTGCCTTTGCAATATTTCTGAATTCATCTTTGAGATAATAACTGTTTATTTATCATTGTGGGTTGTGTATTGGAACTCTCTTCCTTGTGATTCAAGTCCATAACATTCTCATCAAGTAAATTAATGTATCACATGTTATTTTACTTCCTCTCAATATTCGCCCTATCAATTTTTTTTTTCCTATTGCATTCAAAAGTTTTGAAGTTTTAAATTTGAATTCTTAATTTAAAGATTTATTTTCAACCCTTGAGCATAATTAAGATATTGTCATTGTTCTTCTTGCATATTTTTTTTTATTTTTAGATAATTTTGCCTTTAGAATTTCTGAGATTCAAATTTGAACTAGCTTGCCTAACACTTGTCAATATTTTCTTCCAATTGGAATATATCTTCAAGATTTGAGATATTATCTTTGTTAGGTTCATTTTCTTTGTATTAAGTGGAGGATAACAAAGTCATTGTGGTATGGTTGGAATGTTTGTTAAGGTTTTTATTTTTTTTCTTTTCTATCTTCATTTTAACCTATTTGGACCTACTCATTGTCTAACAATTTAGTTAGTTTATGAAACACTTAAAAAGTTTTTTCCTTAGGTCATATTAAATACTATTTTTTTAACTTGATGTTTGTCTTTTATTTTTTAAAATATTCATTTGCTACCTTTTTTATTTGTTCTGCTTCATTTTCTATTATTTCAAATGCATAAGTTTTGTCTAGAATCTTCTTCTAAATTAGAAAGTGTATTTCTAGTTTGGTAATATTATTTTGAAATCTAGAAATTCTCTTTCGTGCTAGTGAAGTAATTTGAAGTACTTATTTAACTTCTTATTTCTCTATAATTTAATCTTTGTGTTTCTTCTTCAAACTTTCATGTTCTTTTTATTCATACATGCTAATTCAACACCAAAACTTATTGTGTTTGCTTAATTATGTGTTTATGCAATCAACTTGGATGTTGCTAATACTTCTTTAGTAGCATGTATCTTTACACTCTCCAACTCCATAGGTCATTGATAAATTGAATTTGTCGTGAAAGGTATCAAACAATTAATTACGGAAACCCCTCTCTACATAACATAGGGAATGACCCGGATTATATCTCGCAAGGAATGTAGGCGGTGAGTGATAAATCTTAGGATCAAATTGTCATTGGATTGAGATTTTGGGTTTTAAGTTGTAAATGCTAAAGGCGAATAACGAAAGACAACCTATCTAACCTAAACTACTATTGCAACAAATTAAAGAAGAACAAAGCAATTAAGAAAACTTAAGCAAATAAAGAAAACTAACTACGAAAACAAATCACTCATGGCATTGGAAATAAACAAGACACTACACTAATCTAAACTACTGCAATATAGAGATAACATTAAGATCAAAACTTAGATGCAAAGCAGCATACTACTCAACCGAATTCGAATTCAAATTCAAATGCATGGAGAAATTGAACACAACATATTTGCTATGATTAGATCTAATCGAACATCAACAGTTGAGTCTCAGGATCAGAATAGAATCTTACAACCCAAGCTAGGGCATCCCTTAAACTTATGCCGAATCGGATCTACTGTGAGAAGGAAGAAGGCTGATCGGAATGGAGGTGGCTGAGTTGTGGAAGATGGAGTCGGAATGAATGATGGCCGGATGAAGAAGGGAAACCCCTTGACTCTCATCCGGTGGTTGGCGGTGGAGGAAGATGGCGTCGGGGTGGAGTCGCGGCATGAAATCCCAATGTCACAATTTGCTGATGGGTAAGGATGCATAGACAAGGAAGGGAATCCCCTTATACCTCTGATGCCGGTGATTGGGTGAAGAAGATAAAGTGGAGATGGGCGGCGGTGATGAAGTGAAGCTCCTATGTTTGCGCTGAGAGGAAGATAGAGACGGAGATGGGCTGGCCGGAGCTTGCAATGAAGGTGGAGATGAGGACGAATGAGGAAAGAAAATCCCTTTTACCTCGATGGATGAAGCTCCGGTGGTAGCCGACGATGGATAGAGTGGCGATCTCTTTCTCCTCTGTTGCTTCGTGCACCTCTCATTGTCCAAATTGACGATCTCTTTAGCACCGTAGCTTGCATCAACAGTGGAAATAAACCTAGATCCGATCCAACGATTGTGATCACTCCAGATTTGAATCCAAAACTCCAGATCTTGACTAATGGCCCAGATTATCCCAGAATTTGAATGGATGGTCCAGATTGCTTCCTCTTCTAACCTAGCTTGGAACTCAATTGGTCCAATTTGACTCGGGTTTGTGGCCACCTTGAGGTCGATTATAAATATTAGAAAATAAATTCACGATTATAACATAAATTTTAGCAAAGCCAACAAATAATGAATTCACTCATAAAACACAAAATAAATGTTTTTTAAAAAAATAATAATAATAATTAACCAGTCGGGTAACGTCGGACTTGGGATGACCAGTCCGGCCCCACGGAAGTTTCCCACCGGCCACCAGGGTAAATCGGGAAGCGCTAATGGAGAGAAAATTTCCTGCAATGCGCAGTAGCTGAGATTCGAAACTTAGATCCCTTGGTTATCCATTAGAAGGTCTAACCATCGCACCATTACCCCGGGGGCAAAATAAATGCTTTTTAGAGAACATGAGCAAATTAAAAATACTAAAATAAAGCTAGAATCCTGTATTAAAATGATAATTATCAAATCCCCATATTTATTCTTGCACAATACCCAGGCAAGTAAATAAAACAAAACTCATCTTCAAATTATTTTCCTAGAATACCTCGAAGATAATAAAAGATAATTAACTAAAACTATCTAAAAATCAAATATTCATGAATTCAATCCTACAATAATTAATAAGCATGGTGACTTCAATCCATTTGAAAAATCAAGAAAGTTGCAACCTCATAAGATAAATGTATCCACTCTAATTCTCAGAAGTAGAGGTTCACTCAATGTCACTCATGACATTTCATTACCATAAACTTGTTTATTTTCTAATTCTCCATCACAATAAGAACATAACATGAATGAATCAAAATTTTTTACCAAGAATTGAAATGAGATAAAAAAAAAGAACTAAGTGAAGCAAACAACATGAGTACGAGACAAAAAGAATCAAAGAGATAGTGAGAGCATTGGAAGAATAAACCTAATGAGTCAATTGAATTATATATATGAAAGAATGCCTCCTATTGACGAAATTATAAAGAATGCTTGATCTTGTTGCTAATGTTTGGCCCTCTCTTGTAAGTAATGGAGCTAAATCAACAAACTCATCTTCAATGTGTTTTGCTTGTATAGTAGGGATGCATCTTTCTCTTGTGATGCATTGTTTCCCAATCAACTATATTCATATCAGATTCAAACATCCCTAATTCTATTCTTTTTTGAGATTTCTGAGAAACATCCTTCATATCCTCACTCTCTGGAAATCAGCTCAGCCAGGGTTCAAAGAATTTAAGCTGTCAAAGAAGTTCAGAAATCAGATTCAGATGTTAGCAGCTTCTTAACCATCTTCCTTACAATTAGCACTCTTGCATTTCTATTTTAGAACTCAGCTTTACAAAATCAATTTCAGAAATAGATTCGGAACTTTCAGATTTTTAATCTTGAAGGCCCTGGAAAGAATGGAGAACCAAATGTCAACGAGATAACAAGAGCTTCATTTGAACCCTTCACTAATGAGGATAGAAAATTTTCAAAGAAATTTGGCACACAATAGTGTATTTCAGCAAACAATTTCAGAAGTCAGCTATTGAAGTTACAGATTCTTAACTGAACTATGTTCTGCGCAATAGGTTCATTTGCAGTTTGTCTGTCAGCTGCTTATGCTTGCCTAGCTTGCTTGGTGGATGCAATTGTCATGAGATCTTGCTGTTGTAGTAGTGCTCCCATTTGGGTTGCTACAAAGGAATCTGTCTATGGCTGTTGCCACTGCTTTCCTTGTTTCAGAATGTCAGTAGTTCTACTAACATTAGCTAGGAAGCCTTCAAAATGCAATTAACTCTGCATTCAACATTTAAAGAACCAGATACAAAAAGGCTAAATTCAGAAATACAACTAATTCTGGATTCTGAATTTAATTTCTGGAATTCAGTTTCATTATTCACAATTCAAAGGAATCTCGGTTCAAGTCATGTAAGGTTTCGCTTGGAATGAGATCTTATTTAGCAACGAACTGATAAGACTTGAGTTCAGTTCGTTTCCTAATCAGAAACAACATGATTAGTTGGCACAAAACAGGTTTGATTTTGATGCAATTTCATGTTTCATGGGCTGATTTCTTGAATGTACTTCCAGTGGACTGTCTCTCTTCTTTCTTAGCAGAGAACACTCATCCTTTGAGTAGCTTAAGGACTACGTTCATGTTACACAAATGAAGAACCAAACAAAGTTGGAGCCGGCTGAAACAGAATGCCACAATCAGATTACTGCCCTTTGTTCAGATTTGTGTCATTCCTGATTTTAAATTGCTGAAAAGCTGTGTATTTCCAAAACTCAGAATTCAACTTCAATTGTCCTCTAGTACTTTGCAAACAACGTTTCAAGTTGACACGAAGATAAATCAGAAACCCTTTGTTTCATAAAGGTTTCAGAATTTCAGTTACTCAGTCTATGCAGTCTTTCGTTATTCAAATTTTGTATTAATGCAGAGTTTTAACTATCACTTTGCAACTTGCTAATGCATTGGCTATTCCCCATCAGTTATTAAATACTCCCATAACCTAAAGCAACGGAGAAGAGGCCTTCCTGTTCCTGAATTGTTGAGAGCTGAAATGCTACCTCTGAAAACCTGCAATCCAGAATCCTGTAACTGTTTCTTTTTTCCAGCTGATGTCCATTCTCCTTCATCTTCAAATGATCCCTACACTATTTTTTAATCATCCTTCCTACTTTTGTCAATTAGTGACTAAGAGCTTTGTTTCAGTTCTTTAATGATCAGAACTTGCAACAAGTTGTTTAGATAAAGAAACACCTATTCCTTGCATTCCCTTCCAAACAATTCTGAAAATCCTGGATTTTAGAATTAGATTCCAGATTTCAATTTAATTCTGATTCCTGGAAATTCAGAATTTTGATCAACTGAAATTTGAGAAGAGTAAAACACCAAATGACTCTGCAATACATGACTCAAGTTGGACCTGTTGATGTCCAGAATTATTCAAGAGAGCTTGATACAATTCAGTTTGCTTTTGACTCCAAAATCCTGATATCACTGTTATTTTTTTTTTCTTCCTCTCGTTAACTAGAACAACTTGATGGAACTAATCTCTACAATTCATGAATTCAAAACCAGATTCAGAATCATGCCAAAAACTTCAGAAATGAAGCTCATTCCAGAAATTCTGGTTTTCCAGAACTCAGTTTCAGAATTTCAGATTTAAAGGAATTTAGGTTTTGAATCATGAAGAGTTAAGCTTATCAATGAATCCCATTTAGCACTAAATACACAGGATGTTGACTTCTGTTTGCTGCTGTCCACAGATAGCATACAGAATTGGCACAAAATAGAATTTCCTCTTCAGCATTCAAAATTCAGATTCAAGGTTTCAGATGTGCCATTTACATTCTGCATTTCAGAAATTCAAAATCAAATGAATGCCAACTTATGAATTCTGATTTTTCCAACTCCAGTTTCAGAGTATAACTGGAGCTTCAATTCCAATTCTGCAACTTCTGATATCAGAACTCAAGTTCATGGGGTTGACAGGTCTTGAGGGAAAAAAACAAATCCAGGGAAGAGAATACCAATTCACATTGAGAGATCAAGTGCTCTTCTTGGTCTTTTACTGTTCAGACACTTGCAATAGAAAACATGTCGAGGCTGATACACTGGTTTCTGTTTTTTTTTTTCCAGACTTCATCCAGGTTACAGCCACAAACAAGTTACTAGTGATCCTGACTGGAACTTCTGTCATCTATGTTTGTGTTTGTACTCTTTCAACCAGCTCTAATAAGCCATCGTGTATTCATCAACACTCTCTAGAACCAACATGTTGTACTCTCTATGTTTGAGCTCAATCCTCCATATAAGTTCTCCCACACTTCTATCTCTTTAAGACTTGAAAATTCTGCTTTAAATTTCATACAACCCTTGAATTGAACTTCAGAATTTAATCCCCCCCCCCCCCACACACACACACACAAACACTGTAATTTTTGGACCACCTAACTCATCAAGCAATCAACCAAAACTCTCAACGGAAGAATGGCAACAAATATTGTCAAAGATAATGTTGAGTGAATTATTCAATTAGGACTTGAAAAAAGAAAGAAATATCCTTCATCATGTTCATGCACACATATGAGATCGTAATTTCAAAAGGAAGCAAAGCAAGTTCTAGAGTTCAATTATTATGAGTGCATATCACACAAAAAATATAACCACGGCGAAGTCCTCACTAGGCAATTAAGATTATCAATCTTAATCAACCAAGATAGAATTCATCACCACACTAATTGATACATACAAGTAGAACATTCAATCATGTCAAACTACCTAAGAGCTCGATAGTCAAACTTAAAAAACTTTTATGATTCCCAAGGTATTACTAGGAGACGCACATGGAGATGTTTATTTAAAACCAAATGAAATGGAAACTAGACAAACTAAGCAGGGTGCAAAGCTAGAAAGCAAAGAATGAAAACAAACAAACACACAAGTATAAAGACAAAGAAAACAGAAAAAGAAATAAAAAGAATAACGAAAACAAAGACAAATTCGGTTAAAATGTATCTTCGAGGTATTGCTACGAAAGTTGTTAGGGAGATGATTTTAGTTTGTTTCTTAATTTTGTTTGCCTCTAACGTGCATGAATAAGTATGGGGATTTGATAATCATCATTTTGCCACGATAATTTAGGTTCCTATACTCATGATTTTAATCCTCTCGTGTGTTTAAATTCGCAATTTATATTACATTTCAAAAATTGGACTCATTTTTGGATTTTAATGTAATTTATCTATTATTTGTGGAATTATGACTAATCATTTGAATATGGTCTTTGTAGGCAATCAAGGAGCCATGGACTTGAGTCAGATCGATCCAAATTAGGCTTAATTATGAGATTAATAGAAGAAAACCAATCTAGAATCAATTTGGACCGTTCATCCAAGATCAGAGGAGCGATCTAAACCATCCATTAAGATCCGAGTTGTCTAAGTCAAAGGAAGAGTAGATCAGGACCACTGATCTAGATCTAGAGTCTTTGATCATGTCTGAACTAATTTAGACGTTGATCAAGATCTGAAGTATTATGGACCGTCCGTTCAGATATGAGATCGTATTCAAAATCGAGAAGCTACAGTGTGGAGAGATCGTCAATTTGGCACAGGGACGAGGCACGAAGGAACAAAGAGCGGCGACATCTTCTTCCACCTTCCATCGCCGGCCACCGGAGCTCCA
>JBBUKS010000060.1:3847320-3863534 GCA_038050645.1 Hedychium gardnerianum
GTCGGGGGAGTTTGAGTCCTTCAAAGGATGAGACGATACGATATATGCTCAACCCTTTTGGTAAATGGAAGGTAAATATCATAGTCAGGAGGTCTCGACCCCGACAATGCCATGGTCGGGGGAAGTTGAGCCCTGAAAAGGATGCAACAATACGATATGTGCTTAATCCTTGGGTAAAAGGAAGGTTAATATCGCAGCCAAGATCTCATTCCCAAATATGTCCAAGTCAGGGGAGTTTGGATCCTTCAAAGAACGGGACAATATGATATATGCTCGAATTTTTTTGTAGAGAGGAGGGTGATATCGTAGTCGGGAGGTCTCGACCCCGACCATACCACGGTCAGGGGAGGTTGAGCCTTGAAAAGGACGCGGCGATACGATTTGTACTCAACCCCGACTATATCCAAGTCAGGAGAGTTTGGATCCTTTAAATGATGAGGTGATACGATATATACTTGACCCTTTTGGTAAAAGGGAGGTTTATATCATAGCCGGGAGGTCTTGATCCCGACCATGCCATGATCGGGGGAGGTTGAGCCCTGAAAAGGACGCGGTGATACGATATGTGCTTCACCCTTGGGCAAAGGGGAGATTGATATTGCAGCCGGGATCTCGACCCCGACTACGTTCAAGTCGGGAGAGTTTGGGCCCTTCAAAGGATAGGGCAATACGATATATGCTCGACCCTTTTTTGTAAAAGATGCGACATGGTCGGGGTCGAGACCTCCTGGTTATGATATCAACCTCCTTTAAGCACTTAAAGCCTTATCCAGGAGGTCAACCTTCCTTTGAAGGGTCGATCTAGGAGGTCTCATAGCCAGGAGGTTGGGGTCGAGACCTTCCTATGATATCAACGATGAGCCCTGAAAAAGACGTGGGGGTACCTTCATGCTGAAAAAAGATGTTCTTGCATTCCTTAAAGATGGAAAATGTAGAATTGCTCAAAAATATAATTTGAAGGATACTAAGAATGATAAGGTTTTAAGTAGTTGACGCTCCATGATCAATCAAAATCTTTGTCCTTTGAGTCTTGTAAGTGATACGCCCCTGAATCCAACATGCGAATGATTTGAAATGCCCCCCATTGGGGCTCTAGCTTGCCGACATCTCCCATTAGTTTAATCTTTTTCCAAACTAGATCTCTAATTTGAAAAGAGAGGGGGATGACTCGTTTGCTGTAATGTTGGTACATCCTCTATCGGTATGTCATGAGTCGAGTGACTATTTTTTCTCGGGTCTTCGTGATCAAGTCAAGATCCAAGAGATGGAGTTCTTCATTATCTTATCCTTGGGTCACTTTTTGGATGGATTCCTCACCAACTTCTACTAGGATGACTGCCTCTCCACCATAAACCAAGTGAAAAAAGGGTCATACCCATTCTTTCACGCGGAGTGGTTCGATAATCCCAGAGAATACTCGGGAACTTGTTTACCCAGTTGCTTGGGACATGATTCAGTTTAATCTTGAGTCCTCACACTATTTCTCGATTGATCATTTAGACCAATCCGTTGCTTTGGGGATAAGCTACCGAGGTGAAGGCTTGTTGGATGTCAAGTCTTTCACACCATTCCTTCAGTCAAAGGCCCTGAAACTAACGACCGTTATTAGAAATCAATTTGTGAGGTATCCCGAATTAGCATACTATGTCCTGCCATAAGAACTTCATGACTGTCTCCTCCGTTATTCGGGCCAAAGGGATTGTCTCTATCCACTTGAAAAAATAATCCACAACTACTAGGAGAAATTTTCTCTGTTGGGATCCAATCGGAAAGAGGCCTATGATATTCATACCCCATTGATCAAATAGAGAGGATACTGTGGAGGTTTTTAAAAATTCGATCAAGCGATGAGAGAGATTATGATTCTTTTGGCAGGGACTACAGGCGACCACGAATCAAGTTGTATCTTCCTGTAGAGTTGACCAAAAGTCATCGACCAACAGTGTTTTTCGAGTCAGCGTCCATCCTTCGATTTGATTTTCATAAATCCCTTCATGAATCTCCCATAGGACATAATTGAATTCATCCGGGCCAAGGCATTTAGGAGAGGTCGTGAAAAAGATTGTCGATATAAGATGTCCTTGACCATAGTGAACCGGGGGGCCCTTCTTTTGAATAGCCAAGCAATTTCTGGATCAGAATGTAGAATTCCTTAATTGAGGTAATCGATAATACATGTCCTCTAGTCGACTAAATTGTTGGAGCCAGTTGCTTGATCAATCTGTGCAATCAACAAAGTTTGTGTCACCATATTATCTGACGTCCAGGTGGTTAATGCACTTGCTATTTTGGCTAACTCTATACGAGGAATTTTCCGAATGATGATCTCTTGAAAGTTTGCCTTGAGTTTCTCAAACATTTTTGCATATCGGCGTAGCCAGTCATTTCGGATCTCAAAGTTGTCTTCCAACTGTTGAGCCATCAATTGAGAGTCTGAATGGATAATGACTCGAAATGCTCCAACTTGCTTGGCTGCTTGTAGCCCGGTTAACAAGACTTCATATTCAGCTTCATTGTTGGAGGCCCAGAAATTAAGTTGTACGGAGAGTTGAAGCACATAGTCTCGCGGAGAGATCAGTAAAATCCCTACGCCACAATTGTGTCGAGTAGATGATCCACTACGAAAATTTTCCAAGCTCCTTTGTCTTCTTGGTCGGGGATCTCGGCGACAAAGTCAGCTAGATCTTGAGCCTTAATGGCGGTTCTGGATTGATATTGAATGTCGTACTCACTTAACTCGGTAGTCCATTTAATTAGTCGGCTGGAGACTTCTGGGTTCGTTAAGATATGGCCCAAGCTGCTGTTTGTGAGAATCGTGATCAGATGGGCAAAAAAGTATGGTCACAACCTTCGGGTCACCAAAGTTAACCCCAAGGCCAACTTCTCTAAGGCGGTGTACCTGCACTCTGTCTCTTTTAACAAATGACTAAAAAAGTAGATGGGGTGCTGCACCTTATCTTCTTCCCATAGTAGAACCATGGCGACAACTCCTCTGAAGGTCGATAAGTATATCCACAACATCTCGCCTGCCACTAGCTTGGAGAGGATAGAGAGTTGGGAGAGATATTCCTTTAACTTCTGAAACGTTCTGTCGTAATCTTCTCCCCATTCAAACTTCGAAACTTTTTTCAACACCTTAAAGATGGGTAGACTCCGATCTGTGGACCGAGAGATGAATCGAGACAGGGTCGTGATGCGACCCACGAGTCTCTGTGCTTCCCGGAGGTTGCAGGGATGTGGCATGTTTTGGAGAGCATGAATTTTCTTGGGATTTGCTTCAATCCCTCTTTCTATGACTATGCACCCAAGGAACTTCCTACTCTTAACTCCAAAAAGGAATTTATCCGAATTGAGTTTCAATCTGTATCTCCTTAGGGTGCAGCATGTTTCCTCGACATATGCAATTAAGCTTTCCGCCTGAGTAGTTTTGATGATGATAACGTCCACGTATACTTCAATGCTCCTCCCAATTTAATGCTCGAAGACTCAATCCATCAGCCTTTGGTAAGTTGCCCCTACATTCTTCAGGCCGAAGGGTATAACAGTGTAACGAAAAGTCCCGATAGAGGTAATGAAGCTAATCTTTTCCTGGTCCTCCGAAGCTAGGGGAATCTGATGGTATCCCTGGTAAGTATCGAGCATGCATATAAATTCACATCCGGAGGTGGAATCTACCAGTTTGTCAATGTGAGGAAGGGGTAACAGTCCTTCGGGCAGGCCTTATTAAGGTCCCGGAAGTCAATGCACACTCTTTATTTGCCACCCAGCTTGGGTACCAACACCACGGTGAGCCAAGTCGGGAATTGAACTTCACGTATATGTCCCGCTTCCTTCAACCTCTTGATCTCCGCTTGTATCACCTGATCCTACTCGGGTGAAAATTTTCATTTCTTCTAGCGGACAAGTCGAACATCCGGGAGAGTGTTCAGCCAATGAGTCATCACTTCCAAGGAGATGCCAGTGACCTCCTTGGATGACCAAGTGAAGACATCGTGGTTGCGTGAGAGACACACAATTATTTCTTATTTGAGCTCCGGATGGAGCTCAACAGTTACCCGAGTGATTCCTTCTGGTCAATCAAGATGGATTTGTACATCTTTTTTTTTTACCTTTGGTCGATTTGGACATTGGTACCTCTTGAACAGTTTGTACTGAGGTATCCTGTAGTCGGGGTGCCTTGCAATAGTCAATCTTGACTATGTTGACATAACATTCTCAGGCTGCCAATTGATTTCCCATTGCTTTTCCTATTCAGTCTCCCATCGAAAACTTGAGTTTCTGATGAAAAGTGAAAATCACCACCTAGAATGCACTCAATACCGGCCTTCCTAGTATAATATTATAAGCGGAGACCGTGTTTACGACGAGAAAGGGTACATGCTTCATTCTCCTTGTGGGCTCTTCCCCTAGGGAAAGAGAGAGGTGGATCTGGCCTATTGGATGTACCTCATGTCATGTGAACTCGTATAGGAAGGTGCTCACAGGGTGTAATTCTTTCTCCTCGAATTGTAATTGGTCGAAAGCGTATTTGAAGATGATGTTGACGGAGCTCCCTATATCAACAAACACCCTCTTCACAGTGTAGTTGGCGATCCAAGCTTCGATCACCAAGGCGTCATCATGGGGAGTCTCTACTCCTTCTAAATCTTTAGATCCGAAGCTTATTACGGGGGTCTTGTTGACTACCTCAATCGACACTGACCCCATAACTTTCTAATCTCCGCCCATGAGCCTTGGAGTGTGGGTGGAATCTCCATCCGTAGGTCCTCCTGAAATCATGTGGATCATCCTGTGGGCGTCCATCTTTCTAATCGGGATGATGCCGGAGATGTCCTGCGTGGTGAAGGGAATCGTCGATTTGAGCGATGATTTGGAGTGACCTCTCGATCCTAATGGTGAGGGTGTTGATAAGGTGTGATTTGGAGTCAACCCCAAGGGCTTTTCGTTGATCCACTATCCATCGTAGTTCTCAGACATACTATTGACAATCTCGAGTCGAATGAGTATCCGACTCATGGAATGCACAATATTGTTTCGGCTCTGGTGTCTCTCGACCTGACTTGGGAAACGAGTCAGGAGAAATTTTTACCATTTGCACAACCTTATCCTCCTTATATTTGGGATATACTCTACTTCGCAAGAGGAGGGGAGGAACTCGACAACCCGATGGGGTAGGCGCAGCAGCCAGAGTTGAAACTTCTTCTCTTTTGGCGGACTGTGCTTCCTCCACTTGAGTGTATTTGAGCGTCCGAGCCCGCAACCCATCAAAATTAGCCGATGGTTTCTTTACCAGAGATATGAAGAACTCTCCGTCTATCAAACATTGGGAGAAGGCATTAACTTGTACTTCTAGGGTAACTAAGGAAGCATCCACGGTCACTCGACTGAACCATTGTAGATAATCCTTTAACGATTCTTTGGATTTCTATTTGAGGGCAAACAGGTCATGCAGAGTCTTTTGATATTATCGGCTTACAACAAAGTGTTACATGAACACCTATTTAAACTCATCAAAAGTATAGATGGAAGAAGCAAGGAGTCGACTGAACCATCTTTAAGCCGACCCTGAGAGTATCGTCAAGAAGACTCAACACTTGATGTCATCTATATACTGATGTAATAAAGAGATATTTTTGAATCGACATATGTGATCTTCTGGATCAGTAGTCCTATTATACTCCCTGATTTGTAACGCTCGAAAATGTCGAGGCAATTCATCTCGCAAGATATTTTTGCAGAAAGGAGGACCAGGAGAAACTTTTTCTTTGTTAGGCACAGTGTTTTCTCTCTTTGGAGGGTCTCAATGTGGGATCTTTTCGTAAGATTCCGAACATGACTCTCGTGTTGTCGATGGACCTAGGTGGGTGGGAATCACCCGACGATTGTTTCCCCTGCCTTGGTTGTCCCGGGGATAGATGTTTGCGGTGCCTCTATTGATCCAGAGGGAACCCCCTGGGGATAGTCGCCGGTGGTGTGGGTGGTCGCGGTTGTCCTTGCAACACCGCCTGTATCGTTGTAGCCACCAACTTGTGGAAGTCTTTCATTGTCATGGAGACGACGTTGGGCGTGCCAGTGTCACTTATCTTATCATCCTATTTCAGGTCTTAACTCAGAGCTCTCACAAACAATACCAATTTGATCCTACCTAGGAACGTCAGTGAGTGACTCACTGGTGATTTGGCGTAGATGTTGACCTTTGTTGTTGATCGCTAGGCAACAGAAAGAGCTTGGAAGAGATTCTCGCACGTCGACCTGAAATGGGCTAGAGAAGAGGACGGTTAGAATGAAGGCCAAGGAGCTCTCCGACGTAGTCACTCCGACACTTAAGTCAGTTGAGATGGAATGGATAAAATGAATAGTAGATAGGATTTTTAGAGGCGTATGTGTACACGTACTTGTACCTGCGGAGACAGACAATCTTTTATAGAGTTTGGGGACACCTCCATGTTATCTGTGTGCCCCCCTCCTCCCCCCACCCTCACGTTACTCCGTTTATTCCTATTTATTAGGAGTAGATGACTACGTTTTTCGCATTATCCGCGGAGTAACGCCCACGTTCTCTGCGTCCATTTCGAGGCAACGACTATCAATTTCCAGGAGATGCGGAGGATATTATGATTGTGGTACAGGTAATCGGGGGCTGCTAGTAGCCAGGAGATCTAGGAGTCGGGGGCTATTGAGAGCAGGAGAATCCGGGAGCCAAGAGGTTGTTGGTATCCAGGAGTCTTAGGAACTGGGGGCTATTGAGAGCCGGGAAATTTGGGAGCTGAGAGGTTATTGGTATCCGGAAGTCTCAGGAGCCGGGGGCTTTTGGTAGCTGAGAGTCTTAGGAGTCAGGGGCTATTGAGAGCCAGGGAATCCGGGAGCTGGGAGGTTGTTCGGAGCCAAGAGTCTCAGGAGTCGAGGGCTTTTAGTAGTCGAGAGTCTCAGGAGCCAAGAGGCTATTGAGAGTCATGGAATTCGGGAGTCGAGAGGTTGTTGATCTCTTTTGACTGTTACTTCTACTTTTATATTAACTTTTCTATCATGTGATACCTCTTGATTACCTCTAGTATTAGGGATATAAGTGAAGGTTTTATAGATAAATATAAGATGATTAAAAGGTTAGCTTGTTCTATTTTTTCTCATATTTATAGTTTTTCTTAGTAAAATTAATACACGTTGAATTATGTTAAATTGAGGCTTAGGCTATTTTATTTTATCATGAGAGATGAACTTTACCACTTAGAGCACTTGGAGAAGGTTATTCGCATCTTAGGAGCTAGATTTTGATTTATAAGTGTTTAGTTTAAGATTGTGGGTTCAATTAGGTAGTTTTAGAGTAATATCCAATATCTCATATGGTAAGAGATACACTTATGATCCTAACAAAATTTTTAAAATTTGTTATGAAATCTCATGTGTGACAAAAGATGATAATATTCATTTCAGTGTCTTTCTTAAGGTTTATTAAAGGATGATAAATTAGTTCTTATGGGATAGACTGATGATTAATATATGGAGTATTGCTATCATGAGGTCTGAGGGTTAAATCCTGACTAGTAATCAGGTTCCAGCTCTCTCTCATACATTAGTCATTGTTCGGACTAACTAGACTAGCCTCCATGATTTACCTCTTCTGTGTTGGTCTAGGACGGATTGGCGGGGGCGCTGGGAGCGAGCGTTTTACCTTTTGTCATCATGAAAGGATTATAAATTAAGATATCGAACAACCTTTTAGGTAAAAAAAAACTTATTTTTTATAAAAATAAATCTTAAATTGTTCAAATCTTACTTTTATGTGATAATTATATCATCCGAGTAGTTGAATATAGAAATACAAATGATTTTAAAATTTATTTATAATTAAAAATATCTCTTCGAATGATTATACATAAAAGAATAAAAAATATTCTCAAAAATTAAAAAGACACCTTTGTTTTTATCATCGTCAAAAAAGGTATGTCCCTTTTTTTAAAAAAAAATATACGTTTCATCTTATTTTTTATCTCAAAAATAATAACAGTTATTACTATGACTACTATAACATAAATAAAATTATTTCAATTTAGTTAAACTTACTATTTATATTAAAATATTTTTTATCATCTTGATCAACTAAATTATTTTTAATAATTATTAGGGTCGTAAATAAATCAAACGTTCGTGAACAAACTTGATGTTCAGTTTGATAAAATCTTGTTTATATTCGTTTAATATGCACAAGATCAATTAAACAAACAAATTTGAACAACTCGTTAAACTAAACAAACAAGCTTGAACACATATATGTTCAGTTCGTTAATGTTCGTAAACAATATTCATAAATAATATTCGTGAATAATCATATTCATTAATACAACTCTTATCAATATGCTAAATAAATAAAATAAAATAAATAAATAAATTTAAATTATCAAGCTTAATAATCAATCAAACAAGTAAAAATTTTAAACAATCAAATAAGTTTGAATTGAGAGGTCGATAATATTTAAACGAACAAAACTCAAGCCAAGCTTGAAGTGAGAGTTCGATAACATCTAAATGAACCAAGCTCAAGTCAAGCTTCAAACAAGTTCAAGCTCATAAAAAATAAACCAAGCCAAATTTAAATAATTATTTCAAAAACTTGGTTCATTTTAGGTTGGACTCGACTTGGCTCGATTATCTTATAAAAAGCTTGAATACTCTAAAGTTTGATTCAGCTTGATTTGTTTACCGCCCTAATAATTATGATCATAATTGCTAGAAGCGTAGAAGTGTAACAATTATGATTATAACGACTATCATGTGAAATAATTTGACTAAACTGCTATATATTAGTAATTATAATGATGCGTCTTCGAAGATAAAGTATAATAATTTAATTCTTCAATAATAAGTGAGACATATGAAATTTAAGACTCAACTATAATATATTATTAAAAAAAAATCTCTTTAATAAATAACGAATCTGAAAACTCTCAGTGATATATATATATATATATAATGATAACTACTATAAATTATAATTTGCTACATATTATAGTAATTGTAATCATAGTTAATTAGTTGTTATAATTATAATAGTTATGATGACAACTAAATATATTATAACACACTAGTATTAAAATACAGATATTTTAAAATAAAAATAAAATGAGATGCTTTTTAAAGATATTTTTGTAAACTGAGACAGGTAATGATAATTAAGAGTGCCTTAATTTTTACCCTTTTTTTTTATACTAGTCCTAACTTTTTATTCCAAAACCCTAATCTCAATTCCCTGCCCACTCACCCTCTCTCTTACACACACATAAGGATTAAAGGATAATTGTCCCACGGGATAACACAGTTAATTCATATAAGTATTATTATTAATAGATCTAGAGTTGATTTCTAATGGATACATAATACTCTGTTAGTTGTTTTAACTCCTTTTTATATGTATTAATTGTTTGCTGAGTAAATTTTTCCATGATTTATTTTCTTTCCAAACAATGGGGAATCATTTTGAAAAGACCGTTAAAATGATAATTTCATCTTTTTACTGTCAAAGATTAAAAATGATTATTTTAATAAATTTTAGAATTAATTTTTAATGAATATAAAATATTTTACTAAGTGTTTGATCTCTCTATGCAAAGGATGACGGTACTAAAATAAATATTCTCATAATTTATTTATTTATTTTAAAATATAAGATTATTCTAGAGGAATTATTAAGGTGAAGATTTTCTCTTTTACTCTAATAAATGATGTAATATTATCTTTGGCTGGGACATACGTGGACGTTGAATTTATTGAAAAAAATTTAGATTGGATGATCATGACCTAAAATCTTATGAATTTATCTTTATAAATAGAGTATCCGTTCGATATTAGAATGATCTACGATGAACACTGTAAGGGTCAACTGTCGATGCCTTATAATTGTGCTCTTTAAATTTATTTTTGGAGATGAATGAAAATTTTTTTAAGACAAAATTAATGTTCTTCAGAATTAATTAAATCGTACGAACGGGAATAGAGTTATAAAAAAATAAAAAATGGTTTAATATCTATAGTTGATGCAATGAGTCAAGACGTCATGAAATAGTTGAAGCTTAATTTGGTGAGTCAAAAGTTGCATATGGAATTAGACAAAGATGATTGACCTGAAGAATTGACCGTAATGTGAACAATCAACGTGCCTTCCTAGTTCCTACACCACATATATATATATATATATATATATTATTAATTCAATTTATTGATTTTTTTTTTACTCATTTGAACTCCTGCATTTGACCTCGTAGCACTGTTTTGAACCAAAATAGAAATTGGAGTTAAAAATAATAATGATAAATAGTTAGGACCAAAATGAAAAAACCATAATCATCTAACGGAAAAAATATTATCGGGTATTTTTACTAATTTGATTCATGGTAGATTTAGCTCATGCAGTATCCTTTCAATTTTCAATTACAATTGACTGCAAGATATTTTTTTTATAGGATAAAAAATTTTAAATATTGGAAAACGAGCCGCCTATTATTTATATTTCCGAATTTATTTTAATAATTAATAAAAAATAGAATTATATTTATCATTTTCATAATTAATCGATTTAAAAAATTAAAAAATTTAATATAATATTTAAAAATTATTTATAACCAATTTTTATTTTTTAGCTCATTCTCTCATCCGAAGGTATTTAGAATAGAGATAAATCACTGAATGATATCTTTTAATAAGAGGAATTTTATTTTTTAATGATTAAAATTTTATATGATTTTTTTTATAATTTCTAAAAAAACATAAAAACCTATTAAAATATCTCCGATAATTAGAATTTTAAATAAGTGTTTTTGTGATTTCTAATATTTTATATCAAAAATATAAAAATCAACTATTATCTCTATAATCAAAAAAAACTTTTTACAATTTGTTTAGGCCCTTACATTAAAAATCACATATTTTTATTTATTACTTTTTCATTTAATAAATCTATAAAATTTTCATTTAATATTTTAATTAATTATTATCTTTAATTTATTTTATTTATAATATTTTAATTAATATATTAATTAATATATGATTTTAATTTAATTTAATTTATAATTTTTATTTAATATTTAATTAACTTAGGAACTTTAATTTAATTATAGACATTTTATATATTTTTTCACCGAATGTATTTATTTTTAAAATAATAATTTATTAATAATTTTATTAAAAATTTAAATTTATATAAAACAAAGATGAAATAATTATTAACTATTCATAAAATAATTACTGATAAAATAATTTATTTTAAGTTATAGTAAAATAATTAAATACATTAATTATGAATTTCACCTTCAAAACAAATAGATTTAAATTTTTACTATTATTTTAAACTAAAAATTTTAAATCTCATATCTAATATTTATAAATCTCTTAAAAAGAATCCGTATTTTTCTATAATAAATTTATATTAATTCAGCTAGGTCTGCGGGGACACATTAACTATCAATCTAGTTTTGACTGACAGAAATATCTTTGATTAAATTGCAGGATAAAAAAATACGTCTACCTCATTTTTGTTTTGACTGCCGCCTGATGAACAAGAAAATAAATAAACAATCGAGTCTTTGAACCCTCTTCCAATCTGCCATTCCAATTTCCACTTCCGACGCGTTGGAATAGCGAAGGAGCTTGGTTTCTTCTTTCGCTGCGATAAAGGATCTTCCTCTTGGCGTTCTAGCTGCAATCTGGGACTAATCGCCGTTTTCGATCGGAAAGTTTTACGATTTGTGCTCGGTTTTGAGGGTTTGGGAGAAGAGAGAGGGGGCGGATGATGAAGTCGCCGCTGCGGATGTTTCGAGGGATGAAGCTCAACAAGGTGGAGAGCAAGGAGGTGAAGCAGCAGCGTCGGCCATCAACGAAGCCGGACGAGCTGATCCGGGCCACGGAGGTGAGTGTTCGGGCCTTTTCGTTGGGTTTCGACCGAATATGCTTTGAAAATTTGTCTTTTTTTTTTTTGCTGTCCTTTTGCTAAGCGGGGAAATTTTGTGGCTTTTCACTTCGATTCCGTGCAAAGTGTTCCTTTTTCTGCAATTTTTTCTTGTGTTTTTTGGTTAGAAACTTTCAGAATTTTATTTTCAGTTTTCGGTTGAAGGATTTGCTTTTGAATAGTAGATGGCTTAACTCCTGATATCTACTCCAGCATTCTCTGATTTTTCACCTAAAAGTAGCGTTTGAATAAAGGTGTATTAGTGCTATAAAAACATCAGGCTTTTGAGTCTCGACAACTTGGGCAGCATTACATTGTCATCAAACCATAATTTTCTGCGTTGAAATTTATTCTAGACTTTTGACGGGACAAGTCGATGAAATTATAGTAAAGTATATATAAAGTATGATTAAGTTGATGATTACAATGTTGCAGATTGTAATAAATCAAAAAATTTCTGTAAGAGAAAATAATCTAAGCTGAAATAACTCCCATTCTTTATCATGTGATTGTAACCATTAAAAGTTGGTAACCTGATATTCTCTGTTGGCAGGATATGCATGAGATGCGAAGCTGCTATGATAGTTTACTGTCTGCAGCAGCTACAACGGCAAATAATGCACATGGTACTTCTCCATGGTCTATTTCTGGGGTTCAGAACAGATATTTAGTTTGTGATCTGTGGAATGATATATTTTAACTATGCTTGTTTATTTGCAATTTAGGTTCTAATGAGATTCTGGGACAAGATTATAACATATCATAGTTTGAGGCGGATGTGTGTGATTATTGCCTATTAATTACTAGTTGAGGTTTAAGCAAGACTACAGTAGCATAAAGTTTGATGAAAATGATAGTCCTAATCCAGCTAATATTTTTTGAGAGGAGAAAACAATGAGATAGCGATTTTTACACAAAAGGGCAGGAGAGGGCTGGTTGTTGTTGTTGTAGAATTGCAGAAGTTTCTTTGAAAGATTAAAACCATACATGTGTTATACTACTGTATGTATATGGTAGCATTCGTGAAAGGAGAACTCTTGTATTAAGAAGATGAATATAATTTACTGCTATATTGACCTAGTCATAAGTTCTATTTTGTTTCAGAATTCTCTGAGGCACTGGAGGAACTGGGCACATGTTTACTTCAGAAAACTGCACTGAATGATGATGAAGACAGTGGTGAGCAGTTCCATCTTTTCTTTTTCCCATACACCACTTCAGTAGCCACTATCTTAAAAGTCAATGGTCCGACTTAAAGCAATATCAATGAAGGTGTAGGATATGTTGAACTGGTACTATGATACTATGATAGTTCAGCAGAAGATGATGTGATCCTCTTTATTTCTTCTCGACTTTATTGCCTTTACTATGGATTCTTTACTCTTATGTTACTAAATTCAACTCTGCCATTCTTACTTTGCTTATGATGGATATGCTCAGTCTTCTATAACTGAGATATGTGTAAAATGGATTGCATTCAACCTGAAGGTTTATAACCTGATTTAGATACCATTGTAACAATCTTTTTATTCCAGAACGAGGATTAGCTACTAGGTATACAAATATATATGAATTAAAGTATGTTTCAATAATATATATCATTCTTCTAGCTTATTCAAGCTTTTGAACTACCAGTTCCACTTTGATTACAGGTAGGGCTTTGATGATGATGGGAAAAGCACAGTTTGAGCTGCAGAAACTTTTTGATTCTTATGTGAGTCTTCTATTCTGTGATATAAATGTATCAAAATTGTTCACTACTGGATGCTTCGATGTTAATGCGATGAATAATGTTATTTGTTTTGCAGCGCAATCATATCTTGCATACGATGGATAAGCCATCCAGGTCCCTTCTTAGCGAGATAGAAAATGTAGAGGTGTGCTACTCTTTACTTTTCTTTTAATTGGAAGACATCAACATGTGTATGATCGGCAAATCAGAAATTCCTGGGCATTGGCCGCATCTCATATGTGCTTTGGCTGAGACTGGATTGGTCACTAATCATCATACAATGATGCTTAGGGCAACCAGATTGGACTTTGCCAATACAATCCTTGTGAAAACGACCAGTTTAAAGATGACCAAACACTTTCTGCATATAATATGATGTTACGTTGTCACCATTTGAACAATGAATTATAATGTTATTGTTATAGAGTATGCATTCTAATTTGTCGTACCTGTGATTGTCATATGAATGTGTGATTTCCTTGTTGAAAAATCTTTGTCAAGGATCATAATTAAGAGTAAATAATTTTGAAAATGGTAGATGAACAAAAGGTCCCAGATAAGGAGATCAGCTGGGTATAAGAACTCCTGATGGTAAATTTAGCAAATGAATGATAAATTAATATGAGATGATGCTAAGAACTTCTCTTATTGGTATTTGATATTTCCCCAGAAATGAGTTCCAAATTTAAAAGTTTAATTATACTATTTAGTTGATAAGATTCTTTTCTTCTGCAGGAAATGAAACGCTTATGCGATGATAGAAGGTATAAATTTGTTTCAAACTTACCATTTTGTTTCCATTTATATTAAACATTTAGTTCTTAATTTGGATTTGCACTTCAGAGAGACTTATAGAAACATATCAGTGACAAGTGGAGGAAAAGGGTGGTCATGCCATTCCCAAGAAAAAATCTCAACAAAGGAATTGCTTGAAGCTAAGGCTAATTATGAAGACGAGGCAGCTCGGTTTGTCTTTCGGATAAAATCATTAAAGAAAGGTCAATTTCAAAGTCTTTTGACGCAGGCTACTCGCCATCATGCTGCTCAGGTACTATTGACTTCTCATTCATGCACTGGAATATGCTATTGCTTCATCAAATGTTATCCTTAATTCTCCCCTTTTTGGAATTTCAGCTAAGTTTCTTCAGGAATGGACTTAAGGCCCTTGAAATGGTTGAATCACAAGTTAAAGCAGTTGCTGACCGACATCATATTGATTATAGTGTTAGTGATCTTGAAGATGATGGCTCAGACAATGATGACGAAGATGACACTTATAGCTGTGATGATGAGGGGTTAAGTTTTGATTGTCAAAGAAGTTTCTCAGAACAGAATGTTGTTTATATATCTGGAAAATATATAGAGGTATGGTATTTTAATACAAGGTGCATATATATTATTATTATTATTATTTTTATAATTTATATTGTACTTAACTGCACTCACAGACATTATCATACAAAATGAGCATCTATCAAACAATATGTTTTATTAGTGATTTCTATGAAGCTGATGCGAACTAGTGTTGCCTAAAACAGCTATCATGGAAATAAGATTTGATGCAGTATATCACTGCCAATCAATAAGATCACATGGAGAAACAATTACAAACTTGCTTGTGATTTTAACTGTCAGTTAGAATAGACAATCGATATAGAAGTAAATCAAGATGGAGTCAACTGATTTCTTTCTTTTTACATTTTTCATTTCACACCTAATGGTATCTATGTCCTGAAAACTGACATCAAGAGTTTAGGCGAAGCACCATGTACTTTGTAGAAATAAACACTCACTTGCAGGGTTTGAGAAATCTTGAATATGAAGATGAAGATCCATCTCATACACTATTGAAGTGGATCTGTACTTAGCCTGATTGGATAACAACATTGATTCACAGAAAAAGCTTCAGAACCATTTTGGATAATTGTCAAATATAAGTTTTAACACATGATAACAATAGTCAGCTGCAATCTCTAATTATTCAGGGTTTGCTTTTTTGATCTATTACTTTGAGCTGAGCAATATACCTAGGTCACAATCGTCAGCTGCAATCTCTAATTATTCAGGGCTTGCTTTTTTGATCTATTACTTTGAGCCGAGCAATATACCTAGACCTAATCAGAAAGTTGATTCGGTTTTAGCTGTTACAGTTAAATCATTTTACGTTTCCTTCTGCCTCTTCTCATTTCATTAATCCAAGTTGAGTCACAACATTTAGTAAGACATTTACTTGTCTTCCAAATATGTCTGTACCACCTTATTTGCCAATAAAAGCATTTATTGTCCATCTTGTTCTGCTAACTAATAACCATATCTTCCTAACTGCCCTGCAATCCATGTTCCTCATAGAGTACTGTACTTGTATTCAAAGATATATTGATCATTGCCATTATTAATTACATCTGGCTTTGGAGATAGATACAATCAGGTAGGTTAGCTTTACTTGTTGATTTTAGATTCTTACATGTACTTGTTAGGATCTTGAGCGCAAAAACAACATAAGCGCAGCGGAATAAAATCAAGATCCTTCAGAAGATCCATGCGAAG